>CM036536.1:12418936-12518936 GCA_020745685.1 Tautogolabrus adspersus | reverse complement strand
ATTTTTTAGAACATAATATAAGGTTTAATTACAAATCTGTATTCAATTCAATGGCAGTTGTTAGAAGACTGAGAAGTAAATGCATTAAATGTTTATTTCAAATTGTTCACAAATGCTGTATTTGTTGAATCATTATTCAAACAAAAACTATCTGATGTACAATTAATCAAATACATTTTTACAATTCAGATCAATTGTAATTTTTGTATTTTCTTTAAAACTATTTTCCATTCACAAAACTTCAAAGAAGAACTTACAGTGTTAATTTAGTGTGTTTTTTGATATTGCAGCTGTTGTGTGACAGAAGCATCACAGGCTCATTGGAGCAATAACAGCGGCCATCTCTGCATTTGTGTAGTCACCGCGGTTACAGTGCGTCAGCTAAATGTAACGTGAACGTATTTCGGAGGAGGAAGTGTTCTGTCAGCTCAGAGCAGGTATCTGTCAGCAGGCTGTATCCTTTTAGGTTGCGGGAGAAGGAAGCAGCCTTGACCAGGCCTTTTTGGCCCACATCGCCACCCGGCTGCCCTGGGCTGGACAGTAAATCCATCCTGGCAGCAAACACACACACACACACACACACACACACACACACACACACACACACACACACACACGCGCGCGCACACACACACACACAGCTGGATTACAACATGTATCTGCACCTGCATTCACATGAAGTGTTTTGCTGGTCTACTTGCGAGGTGCTGATTGTATTATATCAACAATTTTATCTTGGTCAAAGCATCACTTTTTCAACAGTGTGTTCTGTTCTTTGACTTCTAACGGATTCTGTTCAAACCTTACCCCCATTATCCCTTTTCTTTGGGATTAATGAACCCTTTAACTCTCTGCTTTGACAATAATGGCACTAAGGAAACATATATAACTTACTTATCTTATCTCACTGTATTGTGCAAAAAGGGAGTTAATCACTGCAAAAAATAAATGTTTTTACTAGTTAGATGCAATAGGAAATGCCAATTATTTTGCCCAAACAGCAAAACATGCCATAAGAAAACAATTACCATTTCTATAGAAGGCTATTGAGGAAACACTGACATGCTGACACCGTATGTGTGCCTACTTTTGTTTCACTTGTGAGAGGCAGTTCATTTTTGATACACTAAAACAGTCTATTTTTTGTAAAGTGAAGTTGTTTGGAAGTTTGGGATTTTTTAAGGATTTGTTAAAAACTTTGAGCTGAGATCATAATTCTGATTAAAAAATGGAAATAGAATCACCTCTGCTCAACATGATCCTCACTGTATTATGACCCAAATGTATGTTTGTGTTTGTGTGTGTGTTTTCTAAGCAGCAGGCGCAGTGTAGCGCTGGCTTAGTAGCTTAACTCCTTCCTCTTCCTGCCCCCTCTCCATACTTTCTTCCAGCTGCTCAGATTTACAGGTGCCACTGACCTTTTCATCATAGGAAGCCTCCACAACCGACTGGGCCTCCCTCCACTGGCTCTCATACATCTATTCATTGCTCCATCTCCTCCCCCCTGCCTTTAACATCCAACCCACTGGCCCTCCTCCAGCCAAAAAAATTACCCATCTGCTGAAAAGCCAGGAATCTTTCTCAATGACTCCATCTTGCCAGTTAGCAGTGGAAAAGAGAGCAGTGCTGGCTGCAATCACTAGCTTGCCTCTGTCGTGCATAAGCCCACAGTGTTTCTGCACTGTATGTTTACAGGAGGTGGTTGTTGGGATATTCGGTGAACTCTGAGCTGCTTTCTGCCAGTCTTTGGTTAAGATTTCTTACTATACCATACATTAATCCATGTATTTACACATGTGTAAGCACAGAGTTGGAAGTTGTCAACCAACAGAGGTATGACTACTGAACATTTAGTAAAGACCTCAAATCTTCAACCACTGTAAGACTTAATGCCTGATTATTTCTAAATGTAGTGTATAGTGTGTGTAGCAGTCATATTATGTGTGATAAGCGTATATTACCAGTGCTAATTTAAACACCCTATTATAAGGTTTTTATTAAGACTCCCTGTGTCTGTACCCATAGTACTCAAATAGATTATTTGACAAAAGGATACCGTATTCCATTGAAATGTTTTGAGCCATGTCTTTAACAGAGAAATTCCATATTGACCCTGAATCTAGATCGATGCTTGTTGGACTATGCAAACAAAATAAGCTGACATTGATTACTTCCACTTAAACATACTCACAGGTTTTAATTTGTCGTTAAAGGCAGGGTAGGTAATTTCCTCCAGATACACTTTTTAAGATTTTGGTTGAAATTGTCTTTAGGTCCTGACAGAAATAAATAATTCATGTGCTCTGAAAAAGAAACAAAGAAAATCCGTCATCTGTAGCAGTTGTAAACTCGTAAAAACTTCGACCAATGTCTGCACTCGGTTCCATTTTCATGAACCAATCATGCCTCCCTGACTCCCTGCTCGTTCTCTACCCCATGCATGCACGAGCCCACACTCAAAGCATGAGCTGAAATCTGCTTCTGGACCAATGGCGCTAGTGCATGTAAGTGAGGGACGCGGCTTTTGAGGGAGCACAGAGGGGAGGGGGTGGGTAAAGACAGAGCACGGAGAGTATGCTACTTTCAAAATCATGCTAGTTTTCGAAAATTGTACCCTAGCTTTAATAAACCAAATTGTTTCGTTCTTTTTTTTTATAATGAACTTTTACAAGCGGAGTGCCATGCATTGTGATACATATTTGTTGATCTTTCCACTCTTAAGGACAATGTTGACCAAAGAATTTTTTCAAAACACATTATGCCAATACAGTAAAAACTTGTGTCATGCATACAATGTTTTTTCATGGATATTTTCCTTATAAAACACATCTGTACTGAAGGTTTCCTTTCTACCCCCCGTTTAATAACCACAGTTGAGATAGTCTTTCATAAATTCAATTATTACTGTAGCATAGCTTAAAAATATATTTGTATGCAGATGATTCATTCATATGTGGCTTCTCTCAACTCAAGCTGTATCTTGCTTTCAGTCTATATGAACTCTCTTCTGAAACCTCTTCTGAACATATATTCAACTTCTGTAGGAAAAAATATAATTTACTTGCATTACTTGTTTGTCACACTTGACAAATATTAGATAAGATCATCCTTTTTGATCCCCTGAGAGGAAATTTAAAATTAGATTAGATTCAAGAAGATTACTTAATTCAGAAACCATATTCCCTGTTTGCAAAACTTTTTTTTCTTTACTTTGTCTTCCTCTGCTGATTCTTTTTAGTTTTCTGATATAAAATCTATTGCACTTTCCCTACATGTAAGTAAACCCTTGGTTTTACAGTTTATCTATTTTATGTGCTTATTGACTGACATGATAGGTCCAAAATCACAGGATCACAGTGCAAAGTTGGCTCACACTATGCCATTCAAAGTGGCCATTAACATCTCCCCCCCCCGGATAGATTAGTGCAAATAGCCTCATATACGCCTGAAAGCCAATTACACCTCCATTCTTGTAATAATGAACTCATGAACCCAGCTTTATTGGAAAAGGCTGAGAGATTGGAATCAATACAAATGGACTGGAGGACGCAGTGAGCTAGATTCACTGCACAATCTGGAAAGCTTCTCCAAACTTGAATTTATTTGGATGTCGATGGGTTCCCTATGAAATCCATCTAGCTCGCCTGCTAAGCCTGTATTGCTTATTGCAGCGAGTGATAGAAGTAGTTGAGTTGGACAAATCCAGCTGCTTAAGATGGATATTAATACATTTGTATAACAGGATGTCATTGTAATGGCAAAATAATTAATCTGTGTTACAGGTCCAATCTTGAAAATGTGCATAATAAAGCAATTAGTTTCTGTGGATTGAACCCAAGGGGATCATTCAGAGGTCCTGGGAAGAAAAGTGAGTTTGCCTGGAACGATTTGACACTTACAAACACACACACATACACGTACACAACCTTTCAGGACCAACTCAAGCTAAATGGAATCCTTCCAGCCTTTAGCCCAAATGGGATCAAAGTCCATTGACCCCTGTACTCCATTAAGGTGAATTAATTTGCCAGCATATCAAAACACTATTAAAAGACTGAGGTCAGAGTCAAGTAGGGGCCAAAATGCTATTGATTTTGGAGGTCATACTCAGACAAATGGAATTTTGTACAAAGACATTTACTGGACATTGCTATACCTCACTGTAAGGCAGGATCGTCCAGGAGGAGATGTTATACAGTTAATACACACACGGATAGATAATGGCGAGGGATTGGTCACAAGCACAATGGATTTTAACCTAAAAGACAGTCAAGTTACAAAATACATCTTTATAACTGTAATGACGGAAGTTTTTATTTGAACCCAAACCACACTCTCTTTTCTTAACACAACAAAGTAGTTTTGGTTGCCAAATATAAACTGCAAACATTTTGCTATGGTAAGACCATGTTTGAAAAGGTTTTTTCCCACATGGAATCTTTGCATTGGCGTAGTTTCCCTGGTGCTGGAACATAATTATGTCAGTTACATGCCTCCACCACACATGTAATTTCACATTTTTCTGTCTGATCCCAGTGATAAAAATGGATAAATATAGTCACATAGACCTTTTTTTCTTTGGGCATTATTTACATAGGGGTATTTATATTGTCTCTTAAGCTAAATTAGCTTTTGCACATCATTTACTGTAACCATTTTTTAATATATTCTTTATTTATTCTATTCTTATTGCTTCTAAAACCTTGCAGAAAAACATAGCAACTAAATTAACTGAATTATTATTTGCTGTAGAAATGTACACTGTTTGATTTCAGTCATCCCTTCTCCCCATTTCTCCCTTTCTCACCCCTGTTTATCGTCAATCAGAAATGCATCATGTATAGTCTGTTGAGTTGAATTTTGAACAATGCGTGAAAAATAAAACACAGGCATCACTTAAGGACAAATTGAAGAAGAGAGGTAGTTTATGCAGAAAGAGCATATGAAAGAGACACCTCTGAGATTTATCTGCTGACCAACCAGGGAGGGTGCCTGTGTTTAGCATTTGACCTCCAAAAAAGATGAACCGCTCGTTATACTCAGTAGACTATTATGAAATGTTCATAGTTGCTTTATTGCTGTTTGCATAAAACATCTGCACACACACGTAAGTACTGTGACTTTCCCATACAGCCATCTAGTTACTTACATGATGGGTGAATCTTACATTAATGAGAGAGAGTAAAATGCCAACATTTAAATCAGGATTTTTCCTGAAACACAAAAATATCTGCCAGCGGGCAATAATATGTCTTTGAAATACACCATTGTTTTGTCAAAATGAGGGACAATGATCTCTTCATCACAATTATTTTTCAAGACCACTAAAAATAGAGGTACTTTAACACCAAAACATCCTTTAAGCTGCATATACTTGTGTTTCTTTCACAGAGGCTGAAACAAAAATGGAAAGCAGTAAATGTCTTCAAACAGCGTGTTCTGTTTTGTATTGTGTCGTCTTGGCTGTAAACTCATCCTGTGCTATTTCTTAGAAACCCATGACGCCACCTTGCCGTCTTAAAGGCACGCAAACAGACACATACACAGCTGTCCTGAGTTTTAAGTTTGATCTCTCTGTGCCATTTAAAGCACACATTGTGTTTTGAACCTAGTAGCATTAAGAGATAAGGAAAAGGTTCCTTTATAAACACATACAGTCTGTGTTTAACAAGATGGCTCCTGGCCACTGAGAGTCCCCTCTGATGTGAACGTTTTTTTGTGTGGCTTGTCCCTTTTCCTGGTAAACACTGCAGTACCTGACGCCTTTCCCTAACATGGGGATAGTGGCACGGGATCCTCAGGATGGGACGTAACCGCTTTCAGCACTTCCTCGCGTCCCCCTCCTCCCTCTGAAGTGCAACTTGTGCGTGTTTTATTGCGAGGCCTGGGTGAGTATGAAAACAAACGGAGGCCCGACTCAGAAGCTTTGATCTCCTGTTTCCTGGTCCATTATTTACGTCTGTTTCTCACGAAGCGCTTTTTTTCCTCTTTCACTTGATTACTATACGCTTCCTCACACATTTTCAGCCAGACCCCAGACAATGTGCTCAACTTTAATGGTTTCTTCTTGCAGGAAGCTATAAAGGACTTTCGAGTTATTGTCTTTTTTTTTTTTTTTGTTATTGTCGGTCTGTCTGACAAACCAGAAGGAGCAGCACATACAGGTTCATTAACAACTGAATCACAAAGGTTAATAAAAATTATAGATTTTTTTTTATATATTATGGCAATACTAACTCCCATTTACAATCACCAACTGTAAATCAAGAATGTCAAAAACAATATGTTTAATGCCAATATAAATGTGAAACTTGAACAACTAAAATGTTTCTTCTGGATTTTGGATTATGTATTGAAAATAAAAATACGCTTCTCATTTATTAGGAATACTTCACTGACTTTCCCCTTTCAGTGTTTTTTTTTCCATTGTTGAAAAATAATAATTTAAGTTTGGAAAAACTTTATTATTTGGGGAAAAAGGCAAAATATAACTTCAGTAATTAAAGTAAAAAATCTTGCACATGTAATGCATACAGTAAAACATATAGTAAGTTGTCCTACCTTAAATACTTTCGTCGTCCAAGTCTGTGGTCTGAGGTTTCAAACCTCTACTTCCAGACCACCTCTGAGCTAGACACAGCAAAAAATAAAGGGGGTAAAGAGAAAACTTTGATGAAATGACCAGAAAAACTGAAAGATAGGACATAGAGTCAGTGGCAATTAACCGGAGTTCATCGCAGGGTTGATCGGCGAGCTGACCAGCAGGTCTCTCACCCTGACCCGTGCACTCCACCAGCTCAGCACATATAGAGCAAAAAGCCCTGTTTTCAATGGAAACTGCTGCCCTGTTTGAGCCAAGATGGTGGATGTCATTAGGGACCCTTCCACTGAGGGTCACCGCAGGGCCCAATACGTGTCCTGAGCTGAATTTGATGTATGATCCAGGAGATTTTTGGGCAATATTGCACATAAACACACAAAACCCTACCATTCCCTAAATGGCATGCAGTTTGTGCATGAGTGTACATTTTTGCACCACATCTTCTCAGTAAACACTCATCCACTGTCAAGTCGAAGCAACTGCTTAACGGGGCTCTACAATATGTTTACATCCAGTCACATTCACAGAAAATCTCACAAAAAAGGTTAATTGGTGAGGAAAAATAAAAATACTACATTCATTTTAATTTATACATGTTGAATAGCTTAGAATTTGTAATTCCAAAGCCTTTGTGAGCGATGAATTGCACATTGTCAGATTGAAATGTACTTTTTTCAACTCTAATTAAGATAAAAAACAAAACCTGATTAATTTTTTATCATGTTTTTTTATTTCTGTGAATCTTACCATTATTACATTCAAGTTCTCATAATTTATGAACAAATGTTTTGAAGTAAACTTAAGGACTAATGGTCTTAGGTATAAAGTATTTTCAGAATGTTCTATGAATTTATTGATAGTTGACAGTAGTGCATACTTATTAATTAAGTCAAATAATGAGCAGCCCTATGATTTTTAGTCTGAAGCATGTGTGCACCCTGTACAGGAGAGTAGAACCTTATGATAATGTAATGAATATTTAATGATGAATTATTGGCTGCACTTTGTATCCCCCTCTTTGTTATGTGTTGTTGTGTAATGTGTCAGTGTTTTATTTTGTTCCCTCTGTTGTGGTTGTTTTTTCGTTGATGTAATGGTTGTTTTTGTGTGTGTTTCTCTATTGTGTAAAAATATAAACATGTACATTTAAAAATGATAGTGGACAGTAGAGAGACTGATAGTGACATTCAACAAAGCTCCCTCTAAGTAAAACATATTCAAATTTGTTATGTTTTGTTTAAAGCACTGAAGCTCTGCTCATCAGAAATTATTTGTTAATCCTACAGGATGCATGAATGTTCTCTTTGGAGGCGGCTGTGGCTCAGTTGGTAGAGTCGTCGACTCTCAACCAGAAGGTCAAGGGTTCGATCCCCAGCTGAGCAACATGTCTGATGTGTCCTTGGGCAAGACACTTAACCCTGCATTGCTCCCGCTGCTTCGGTGGCGGTGTATGAATGGATTAGTGTTGTACTTACTCTCTGATGTACGTCGCTTTGGATAAAAGCGTCTGCTAAGTGAATTGTAACATTGTAACATTCTTTGCTTGCTGGATTTCCTAGTTTCAATTGATGAAACATTATACTTTGTTGATTTTGCCACAGCACGTAAAACTTTACTGTACACTAAAATGCCTAAAAACACTACCAACAAAGACGGTGCTTCTTAAGTAGATGAAAAGTTCCCTCTTATTACAGTAAAGCGATACAACAGTGTGCTAAAACTCAGGAGCAGGAGTAAGTTTCAAAACAGACCTACAGTGTGTTTCTTTGCTTTAATGAGCTGTTTTATAGTTGTCACCAATCAGCCAGTAATCTGTCATTATGTCTTTCCTTGCATCCGCTCTACAGGTTCCAATATCAGAAGCACCAACGGAGAGATCGCAGGCCTGACAGCCACTCGCCACAAACACTTCAGGGGTGAAATAATTGGAGCTCGTCTGGCGGTATTTAAGCCGACAGGACTACAAGGAGAGATCCTGTCCAGGGAGGGGGTTAAACTTAAAAGGGCTGAGGGGGCCAAAGTGACTCAGATCTGGGCAGATAGAGAAAGCAAGACTGGGAATTGAGTCCGGCCATCGCGTGTTTGAAAGCAGCAGTTGGGACCCTGATGACAGAGTGGTCTTTGGGAATTTAAGAGCAAGGGCCCAGGAGTGGGCGTTTCCCCAGCAGAGGTCCAGGCCAGGAAGGAAGGCTTTGGCTTTCAAAGCGTCCGCAGCTTTATTTATATTACATATTTTCATCGCCAGGACTCTTTCAAAGGGAGAAAAGGGCTGTTTTCCGATTTCCAATAGGCTCTGTCCTCTGTCTTTTATTTCCCCACTCTGTCCCCGACAATGTATTTGTTTCCGGAGCGACGTTCAGCTGGGGTGAGCTTTGTGTTTACTACTGAAAGATACAGTCAGAGTGTTATTGTTAAATGTCGAGAGAGTGATGGGAGGGTGCGTGATTGTTTTGCCTCACCTGTTTTCCAGTGGGGTCCGCAAGCAGGGAGGAATAGCTAAAAGAACAATGACACAGAGGCCTTGGAACAACTGTACGATGAAAGGTATGGTCTCCACATCGCAGAGACATCAAGCCCTTTTGTTTTCTTTTTCTTAAAACTGCATTTGCTCTCAAGCCAAAATTACTAACAATGACAGATAGTAATGGCTGTATTGTTGTTTTGTATAATGATTATGTTGTCAACAGATATATACTGTTTAAATTTGAAGGCTTACAGGGTGAATATTAGTTCAAATCTAAACATATCCTAAAAGTAAGGCTCTCACTATGTTTCAACCATCCTTCCAAACTGGGGTTTATCTTTACAATGCAATAATAATAACTTCCAATGGAGACCATGTTGCAAAAAATCACAGGTTTGAACTTCAAGACATGCAAAGTAGATAAGCTCTAACTTTACATTTTGTCACTCAAAAAAACCCTGAAAAGAAACTACACATTTCAAACAGCATGCACCTTCCCTTTGATGGTTAACCCCGGACAAGCCACCAGTGGCATCATTAACCATCGTTAGGCCACGACAGCTACTGATAAATTAGTCATCCATCAAAGGCTCCCATATCATCTGAAGTCCCCTGGTCATTATTGAAGGCAAACAATGGTGTCACATGGTGTCCTGTCAACCTGCTCCCATTTCTGTCTTCTCCTGGGAATGGACCACCCCCAACAGCTAATCAGCATACATGACTCGTGGGAATAAAAGAAATCAAAGAGAGGGACGATTTTTGTCTTAACTGACGCAGGAGCAAATCTGATGAGCTCCTTTGCAGAGGTCAGTAAACTATCTCGCAAAGTGGAGGGCATCAACTTTCTTAGTTTGCGCTGGAAACACATCAGAGACTGACTGTCATTCAAGGGCTTAAGGGCTGCTTATAATGCCTTGGGCTGTTTAAGTGAAAGCTGACGGAAAGTTATTAGATGAAAGAATTGACCAACAAGTTGTTGTTGTTGTTGTTGTTGTTGTTGTTGTTGTTGTTGTTGTTTTTAAGCGTCACACAAAGATTATTTCATTTTTATATTTAAGTGTTTTACCTTGTTAGCCTTCCAAGCCTAGCAAAGTCACAATGTGTGACTATATGACATCTCTCTCATAGTTTTTTTCCAAAATTCACCTTGTAAAAAAATGATATATTAACTGTGCATTAAAATGAATTTCATCAAAATGTATCTACTGCATTTTTTCCCCCTGCTCATTACTGTATCTGAATGGCATGCTAAATTTGTACGTGATTTTTGTTTGGTTACAAGTTTTAACAAGCACACTTTTTATGTGATAAAGCCTCCTCTTTTTTCTGTTAGAATGAATTATCTGAAAAGATTGCAGCACGAAACAATTCATACGCCCCCGTGTGAATTTATAGCTGACCAGGAAGGTGTCATAACTTATTAATAATGGATCTATCAGTACATACAAAAGCTTAAAATGCCAAGCTACGCTCATTTAGTATGATACTTATTAAAAACAATTTCTATTGTATTCTATTTATTTATGGAGAGTTTAATTTTATGATAAAAGATTAAACACAATCGCTCCATAGTTCTGTGTTTATCTTAAGCTGTAGAAACAGAACTTTTAAGAGTCTCACACAAAAAGGTGACTCCAGGTAAAGAAACAGTGAGTGTGCCTTTGTATAGTGCTCTTGAGACAACTCCCTGCTGACACCATGCTTAATTAATTAAGATGGGGGTGCCATTGCCCCCCAAGCACCCTGGGGTAATCATACACAGCAAATTACAGCATGTCGAGCTGTGGGCTGTGAGAGGGGAGCCACTGACGCTGGTGTCATTGTTGATTAATTTCTCTGTATAGATCCTGACACCGTTGTGCATGTGTTACCTGTCACAGAGCCCCCTTGTGTCTATTCATCACTGCCTGGGAGGTGTGTGTGTGTGCATTTGTGTGTGCCTGGTGTTATGTGTAATATTTCATGTACTGAAGGTAGCCGGTGATAGTGTGTCTTAAAGCATTTGATAGTGTTATGTGGTTGCACATTTTCTGTGTAAAACAGTGTGCATATGCTTTATACATTTAAATGATTGCATGACTGCATGTGTCCAATGTTTGCGTATTTGTTGTGTGTATGTGTGTTTACATGTGCGAGGGGCAGCAACCCCATTTAAACAAGATTGTGATGCCTGATAAGAACAAGTGACGTTTCTGATGACAAACGGCTGATAATGTCTTGGGACCGGGCGGGTGGGGAGGACCGTGAGGAAGTGTATTGATTAGCCTTATTACCCAAAGCATCCGTCTTCAGAATGAGTGGGGGGGGGGAACTGGGCTCCACTTCTGTTGGACGGACTGATTGCTCCAGGGGCACTGTAGACGAGAAAATATAGAAAATAAAGCCTCAGCCAGTCTATACATACAGTATACTCCCTCACACACAAAAACAGCTTTAACAAGGTGACGCCTTTTTTATCCTTTTTTGTCATTTTGTTTGTAAAGACAGGTGATGTCATAATAATAGTCCATCTTTCTAGATGGCATGTTTTTAAAGAATATGGATGAAAATATAATTTCTCCATAGCCGGGAGAGTCTGGGATTTTTTGGTGCATTGGTGGATTCAAGAAATGTTTTAATTGTTAGGCCTACTGTATGATCCGTAGAGATAAACTGTAAACACACATTTATTGAATGATAAGTAGAGAATAAAAAAAAAAAACATTGACACTACCTCTGGTATGCTACCAGCATTTGGTTTTGGTAGCATGTCCTGTAATTTGAAGCGACTCCTACTGGCACAAATTCGTGCTGCTCATCTGTCATTTTCACTGTTCCTACTTACAAGCTATAATGTGTAAAAACAGCAGCAGTGTTCCCATACAGACTTTACTACATCTGGTCCCCGGGTTATATTTATGTCTGCCAAAGTGGTTTTCATTTTCTAGTTTAGTTTCAAATCTGTACAAGAGAAAAAGACACAAATTTGATTAACATCATTATTGACTATCGACCTCAACACATGGCTCACCTTCTGTTGTGGGAGAAAAGAAAGATTAGTATCCTAATTTGTGTTATGTAAATTATTTATTACGCTTGTTTTATTCTATTTCCCAATTTGTCCCTTCACCTCTCACTACCCTACAACTTGTGTGTTAATCACATTTCGCTGTAATGATCTACTTTAGCCAGCTTATTGATGAAACAGCTGCAATTACTTAGCTCAATATTTCCCACATTAGTCAGCCTAAGAAGTGTTTCACACGTCCATTTATCTGCATGGCTTTTTAAAGGGGATAAAATTGGCTTCAAAGTGCATTCATATTTTATTCTATTGAGATATTGCTTGGCTGATGGGCTGCCGGTAATTCATAACCCTAAGTAGGAGTAATAACCAGATGAGCATAGACTTTCCTGATAGGAAAAGCTGTTTCAAATGGAAATGGTTTCTCCTCCACTGCTGAGTTAAAAGATTAATCCATTCAATTACAAGTTTCCCAGTCAAGCAGTTCTGAAATCTGGTGGTTGTTTCCCTTCAGACAGAGGAAAGATGAAGAAAAGCTTTCTTTTTTACTTTTTGAACATATTCTTTTACAGATCCTGCATTATCACTTCTTGTTTGTGACTGGAGAGGGAAAATTACTTCTGTGAAGTGCTGAGTTCTGTGATGCATGGGTCTGTTCAGGTCACCATAGGTTTGACTGTCTCTGCACTGTTAAAATGAGGTCACCTTTTTCTGCTGTTTCACCAAATTTCCTCAAAGGTCAGAGAAGAGGATTCAGAGCCAACCAGGCTTTCTTTTCTTTTCCACCAGACACCCTTCCATTTTTTTTGTGAACTCTAAATAATTTACCTTAGAGTTTACATACAAAAAAAAGCATCTATAAAAATGAAAATTATAATTTCTGCTGTCATTTTACATCATGCCTGAAAATCCCTTTGAAATGTTAGATACTGTATAACCTACACTAATGCATGTCAGATACAAATTACCGGCCCCTGACAGCCTTCTTACCGCACTTAAATTCATATTCCAAGTCCTACACCTCACTTAACTGCTGGTAAAAATCATTATGTTTTCCTCTATTTTCTGATTGCATTATTCTTGATTAAGAAAAGCCCTTGGTTCATTAAGGTACTCCACTTGAGGGAGAAGGGGAGGGGGGGGGGGGGCTGCTGTGTTACTGGGATCAATCAATAGCCATCTTCCCCTCGCCTTACTGTAAATGTGCTAAAGTATTTATGAATTAATTGACTTCCTTCGTCCAAAAAAAAGGAACCTACAATCACATCATGAGCTGTGGCGTGTAGATCACAGGCACTCTTGGTAATAAATTGCAAAAGGCTCTTTTATGATGACAGCGGAGTTGTTGGTTGTTACAGCAGCTTAAATGTTAATGCTGTGGAAAAATAGTGGATTTAAGCTTTTATTGTAGGTGTTCTGTGCAAAGCAGAAGCTTTAGCACAAGTGGCAAGAGATTAATATCTAATAGGCCAAATATTGTATTAACCACTTTTGGAAATCGTGGCGGGATTGGTTCTGAATTCAAATTTTTCCAAGGTTCCTAAAAGCAGTTTCAATTGCTTCATAGGCTTCTACTTGAATAATCTTTTCTTTTAATGAGTAATTGTTGGCATGAAAGAAGTCAGAGATGGTTACATTTCATTGAATGTTATTTCTTTTTTTTCACAATCCTTGCAAGTACAGTCACCTTATAGACACTACTACCAGTGGAAATTGTGTTCCACAGGGAGTTTTTTTTGCATGAAATAGTGAGGTGATATGCTCTGTGAGCTTGCTAATGGCAAAGCCTGGTGATTTTGTGGATGGATTGGTATGTGTGTGTCACACAGATCCATTGAGTTTTGGTGAAGGTCAGTCCCATTGTGGCCAAGACTGTAATAACCACAGTGACAGATTGGATCGGTGAGGTGGGGTATTTCTTTAATGTCTGCATCGCTTCATAGCCTGTATCACTGAGGTGTGGCAGAAAATGAAGATCCTACACTGTATCCAGAGTGTTAAGAAGAACAGTGTGCATAGGCTCCATAGGCTTGTTCTCAGTCATGGAGAGCAGTACACAAAAATAGTAACAGGATTGTTAAGTAAATCAGGCTAGACTTAGTCCAGTTTCATGATCAGGATGGACACAAGTCTGATCGAATAAAGGAAAGAAAAACAATATGTACCATTGAAATGCATTGACAATACATGCTGGTGCCCAAGAACACCTAAGAAAGAGGCAGAAAAACTGTACTTCATAGCTCCATGTAAACATTATCAAACGGAGGCGGGAAAGAGGTGCAAATTGGTAATAATAGCAGATATGGTGTGGAATCAGCAATTGAAGTACGCTGGAAAGGAGAGGCGAAAAGGTGTATAGGATTACAGAGAACTGTTGCCAAGCCAACTAATTTTTGACCACAGATAACATAGCTTAATATGTACTTTTTAAATCACTCAAATCCCATTAATATTGCCCCAATGACTCTAATCAGCCAAATTAGTACTTGTAATATTAAGTACGCTGTTATGTCGGGGTAACAGTCAAGCCTAAAATCCTGTGTTTGCTACAGAACTGGTTATGTAACCCGGCATAGAAAATCAGATGATACCAAATGTCCAGAAACTAAATGTGAAGTATATGCCAAGCCAAGAAAACCCATTTAAATGCTGCTTTTAGGGTGTCCAGGCTCGTACAACAGTAGTTAAATTGTAAATTAGTCCAAAGGAAAGACACGTTAGTCAAACCCAAGAAAAACAACCAAACTACATCAGCAGTAATAAGGTTTAGACTATAGTCTTTTAATAACCTTTCTTCTGCATATATAAATGCTTCTTTCCTTTCTGAAGTCTTGTGGAACAAAGTTGTAGTTCTTTGGTTGGATATTTTTAATGCATCCCAGATTTTGGACCACCACTGTTTGAGGTGAATTGCTTTTTGGGGCACCAAACATACATCTGTACAGGAGGCAGTTTAAATCATGTGATGTCACAGGATTCATTTGCCTACCCCCACTCAGCGTAGGAGGATCCCCAAAACTTGGGTGGTATTGGACAAGAAGGGAGGGAGCAAGTTTTTTTTTCTTTAAACGGGAAACATGTTGAACAAGCTTCTTCCCCTGCCATGGTCTAGCAACCACGGGAGGAGAACAGTGTAACCAACCACCCTGAGAAAACATTGTGGTTCGACCACCACTTATGACGCTGGACTGGATATGAAGGGAAGCTGGTGGGGGGAGTCTCAAAGGAAAAAAGGTTTGACTGCAAGCAAACACTCTGAATGACTGACTTTCTATACGAGATCCATACTGCAAGTTATGTCACCCCTCAAAAGCTTTTTGCTAAAATGTATCTCTTCGGTCCGGGTGATTAAAGTAAGTGAGACTTTGTTTCTGTTTTGGTCCCAGCCATGAGGTTCGCCACCTTCCAGCTGTGATATTAGCTTTCTTCTTTAAGGTGAGACCACACGTGAAGCCCTCTCACCCCTGAAAAGGGAAACCAAGAGTATTTTTAGAGGAAAAACTCCTCCATTTTGAGTTTTCTTGCAGAGATTTATGACCCCCTCTCTTGAGGCAAATAAAGTAGCGCACACATTTGAACTAAGAATACAAGCCACCTACATAGAAAATGATACTGAGATATTTGTGTCTTTCCTACATAAATGGGCGTCATACACCAAGCAGGGCGTTCCCCTTTTTTCAACCCCTTATCGTTTTATTTTGATTTGCAATAGCAGCAGATTTTCAGTTTTGAAAATAAGTGTTTTTCATTTCAGAAATTCAGATTAATTTATGACGAGTTCAGGTTGTGGGGAAATAGAGCAAACTAGTCACATCCTGTTTGAGCGTGTACAGTGGAGACTTTATTGAATGCGAGGCTTAAAACTATTTACTATTGTGTTTTTATGTTGTGCTTTTAATGTTAATGTAAATGTTATCTGTGTGTTATTTAATTAATGTTTCCATGTTTTATCTGCTGCCACTGGAAATAGCTGCTAAACTGTCTTTCTTGTTTTTATAGAAATTATAAAAGAGAACTATAAATCTCTTATCTCTTCAATTTGTTTCAAAGAGTTTCCACAACATTTGATTTAGTTTTTGCTGGTGTGTTTTGAGTATGTCATTGGACATAAAATACATTGTTTGGTTAGCATATTTCTACATTACAAAAGTAAGATTGGGTTGGCGGCAGGCTGATATTTTGATATAGATGATGCCAGGCCTCTTCTGAAAGCTGGTGTGGGAGGTGAAAACCAGCATGCAAATGAGAGACGTTGAGTTTGGAACAAGAAGACTGCTTGACTCACCCGAGGCAATGTCTCCTTCCTTTCAACATCCAAAGATCCTCAGCAAGGCTCAGGGATATGCCAGGATCAGCAGGAGCTGCGACAGCAGGACCTGGCAGGAGCAGCAGCTAGAAGCTCCCATCTTCAAACTGTTGGGCCAAAAAGAGGTGGAAATAGATATGATGTTGAAAGTCCTTCAGGGCTTCTGGAAGCCTTAGAGAAACACCCCTTGCTACTCTCCCTCCTAGCAGATCAGTAAAATGGCTGTTGGGGTCACACAAGGTATTCTAGACCCATTGCATTTTATAGGACTCCCATCAGGACACCTTCTCCTGATCTCTATTGATGGAATGGTACAGTAACTCTCACTGCTTCAGTCCTGGGAAGTGGATTAAGGAATAATGAGCCCCTGACAGAGAATCAGAACATTGCTGTGGTCAAGGCTGCAAGCATCACGAGTAAGCAAAAAGACCACAGTGCAGGTGAAACTGGTCATTTTAAAATTATGAGAAAAAAGGAAAACTGAAAAGGTTCCTCTTGTTTGTCACACATTTTGGTCTTGAGTAAGGGTATATAGGGTGAGGACCTAAATGCAGTCAATGATGTTCATAAGGGCAAACAAAAAAGGAAAAACAAAAGACTTACTGTGTACGGGGACTATGTCCAAATTATTTTTAAAGAAATTATTATTGTTATGTGAGATTAGTTAGTTAGCCTATTCCGATGCAGCTGTTTATGTTGCTTGGCAACAAGGGTAGTGCTTAGAAATGAAAAGGTAAGGGTGGGGACAGTTGGTGACACGAACAGGGAATCCTCCGTGGACTATAGACCGTCTAATTTCAGTTCGGCCTGAGCGGTATATGAAGGCTTCAAAGGTTGGATCCTTCAAAGGCTGGGTCCTTTGAAGGATGCTAACCCCGAAATGCGTAAAAGCAAGAGATTAAACACAAATAAGAGGATCAGATAGGTCTTTTCTAAAAAGAGGAAGGGGCACACAAACACAAGGGAGGGTAAAAAACACAAAGGCAGGAAGTGAAGCAACACAAAGGTGAATGACAAATCAGTAAATGACAACTGAACTCTATAAATGAATTAGACAACAAAACTAAATTACTTTATGACAATAGTTGTACATTGAAACATGCAAAATAACGGTAGGACAGGCTGGACTACTCAGGTGACTTGTTTTGCATTTTTTTCTAACCGTTCCCCTATTTTAAACATAAAGCAAGTTTTGGTTCTTTTCTTTCATCAGATGCCATTTTCCAAGGCTCAAATGGTCTTCTAATTTCATTTCTAGAAAAAAATAAAACAAGTGCAATGTCAAGGACATAAATGTATAGTTTATGTCGAGAAACGTAAGGAAGTGTTTCAGCATAGTGTGTGTGACTGTAACTGTGAGCTTGAGTGAGAGGGGCAGAGCAAGCGGAGTGTACACAAATTGGTTGATGGTGTGTGTATGCATGTGTGTGTGTGGGGTGCGTGTGCGTGTGTGCGTGCGTGCGTGCGTGTGTGTGTGTCTATATGTGAGTTGACAACCATATCTGCATCCTCTTTGGGTTCGGTCCCATTTCCGTCTGGACAGTTCCAAAATAACTGTCCCCCTTTCCCTCCACACACCATGCAAACTCAACACACACACAAACACACACACACACACACACACACACACACACACACACACACATGTTCACACACTTGTTGCTTCCTCTGAACACAGGAGCTCATCGATCAATACTGGACCTGGACTTTCTATCTCTTCCTGAGATATAACAAAGAGGATCTTGACCAGCAACACATCCAGGTTGCACAAATGAAGCTTTGTTTTCTACTTGTAATAGGCTGACTCACTTACTCATGACCAGAAAATACAAGAATTACTACAAACATTGAAAAGAAAAGATATACGATTTATGCGCAATATTGCTGCAATTACAAATATGCACACAGTTTAAACTCAATGTATTGAATATGATGTGTATTTAAACTGATTCAATCACAAACACTTCTAATATTCCCCTAATTACATGTTGATGATTTAAAGTATAAAGTAGCATAAATGGAAATACTTAAGTGATGTAAAAGTATTTTAAAACTGTACTTAAAGATAGAGTCAGTAGCTTTATCCTTAAAAAGTAAGATATGGACTTATACAAAAGTATATGTCGCTCAATCAGCACTTATGGGCGTCCATACGTGTGTTGGTTAGTGTGTCTGCAGAGACCCTGTCCTCTGCTTGTATTTTGATGTTTTGGATGACTTGGGATGTTTCTGGGAAGAGAGTGGAGGTGTTTTCCCCAGCCAATGACAGCGCACAGGTGAGTTTGGGAGTGGAAACAATTCAGCGATTGGACGCCAATCAAACCAGAGAATATAGAATAGAATAGAATAGAATGTCTTTATTGTCATTATACAATTGTACAACGAAATTATTTGGCTTCAACTTAAAGTGCACACACATACAAGCATCAACAGCTAAAAACAACAAAAAAGAAAAAAAGAACTCTCATTCAGGTAAGATGGGCAATGTATGGTAGGAGTTATTTACAGAATATAAATAGATATTGCAGAAATATAAAATAAATATTGCACAGTCTGAAATGTAAATATTGTAGAAATATAAATAGATATTGCAAAGTCTGAGATGTAAAGTATTACAGAAATATGAATATTAATAAATGTTGCAGCCTGAAATGTAAATATTGCACATGCCAGAAGTGTGTGTGTGTGGTGAGGGTGTGTTTGTGTTTGTGTGTGTGTCTGTGTGTGCGTGTGTGTGTGTGTGTGTGTGTGTGTGTGTGTGTGTGTGTGTGTGTGTGTGTGCGTGCGTGCGTGTGTGTGTGTGGGTGCGTGCGTGCGTGCGTGCGTGCGTGCGTGCGTGCGTGCGTGTGTGTGTGTGTGTGTCACATGGATAAAGCTTCTTCCAAAACTATTGGCTGAACCTTGGGTTGGCTTTTACCTGCGAACACGGAGTTGGCCTGCTATCTGTTGGACAGGCAGGTGCCAAACAACAGCAGTTAACTTGTGCTAGCTTGCTTGCTAAGTTATCGACTTTTCCATTAAAACATATGTAACATCTTCAGGTAGCTTGCAGTGTGGATACAAGCAGCAAACGTACAAGCTAACCCTGCAGTGGGCGTGCACTTCTGGCCCAGTAGGAGGGGGCCAGTATGAATACTGTGTTCATATTATAGTCTCTTTAAAAAGAAACACTTGTCACCTGCTTTCCTTTAAGAGCAACTCTGGGAGTATGTAAAATATGTACATCTCCTCATATGGTTCTAATACTCTGAGAAAATGATGATTATACCCCAGAATGCAAACACAGAATGCTTCCTTGACAATGTATACAGTACGCCCCATTTGAGGATATTTCTACATACGTATGCTTGTGTGTAGTTGTGACTGTCTCATAGTGTCTATGTGTGAGCTAGTTTCCACATGCATCCTGTTTCATTCCTCTCCGCTGGCTGTTTGATGAAGTTTGAAACATGGAAATCCAGGCTTAATCTCCCGTTCTATCCCTCTGTGATCAACAAAGGGAGATCCTAGAGACCTTTTTGCATGAATCACAGGACACACACATGCTCATTTTGCACACCTATATTCACATAAATATACACACTTTACAGATGAAATCTCTGAACAGAGGGCTTTGGAGACTACAGACTGAACATGAGTTTTCTCTTACAGTCTTGAGCTTTCTCCTCTTTAGCCTTGAATTGCTGGATGTGTATTTCAAGTTGAAATAGTTAATAAACCATTTAAATACTTCCTGTAAAAACATTGACATCACACACAGAGAGAACTGTACAAGATAATGCTGAATAGTGTAGATACTCTGGCTCATCAGAGGAAAATAAATCCATTAAATGACCTCTGGAGCAGAGTGTTCCACATCATTTAAAATCAAAGCAAACCATCATCAGACATTTATTTTTCAGTGTCTCTTAATCCTAATCACCTCTGTAATAGGATTCTCATTTTGTCAACAACCAGATTCAGTTAACTTACTTTTAATTTTTTTCTTCTTTAATTTTGTAAGAGTGCACTTTTTCTCAGCGGGGAGAGTGTAATTTTTTGATTAAACATTTCAAAGAGAAAAGGAACCCTGCACATAAATTGCAGTACTGATCATTGTGGAGTTATAAACACTCCTTTTAAAAAGACATGGACATGGTAACCTTCATTTCCTCAAATCTGAATGGTTTAAAGTTTATTTCTTTTGATTGGGAATTGGCCAAGCATAGCAAGCGCTGTTCTTTTCTGTGCTGAAAATGTTCTGTTTTGCCCCAGAGCTGCATAATGCTACAGTATGAAGTATTTGATCAAATGCTTACATTTTTAAATACAAATTCCATGAAACTTATCTTTGCCTTACTTTTTTTGAAAGTTTAATTAACCACTGATGTGCTGAATGAGTTTTAAAACCTCCATGCTTGATTGAACACATTTGTTCAATGTTAGATTGTATGGGCGTCACTAAAAAATCTTTACCTCTTTTTGTAGTTTCATTTTGGAAAAGTGGACTTTACTGCAGATTTATGTATTACATCTGAAAAAGGCAGTATGTTCATGTGTAACATTATGGTTTTGCAGATAATTGAAGAGATTATCCCAAAAAAAGGAATGTGGACAAGGACAAAGTGTTTTAACACATTCGAGTGCCTCTTTTCATTTATTTAAACCACTCCGCTCCTGTAGAGAATATGCATAAAAACATCTACAAAACCTTGTCATGTTTGAGCTCTGTGCTCCAGACTGCCTCACTCCTGGCCTTACCCCTGGAAGGGAGTCTTTCCTGGGGCTGCTCTAAGACTTTAGCCGTGCTAACCCCCAACCCCCACACGTCTTGGCTGCTCACAGCCGGCAGCGCTCCCAGTACGAGACCCACTAGCCTCCACAGATATTTCCTGAGGAAAACATATCACCTCGGGCTAGACCGGCCGGCTGACTATGCTGAGACAGCAGCAGCCCGAGCCCACAATCCACCACAGGCCTCAACCTCAATCTCCCTCCCTTTCCTATCGCTCCTTTCTCTCTCTTTCATTTTCAATCTCTCCTCGCTGTCTTTAACACTGCCTTCCAACCTTTTCTTCTCTTCTGCCCTTTGCCCCTTTCTGTCTCTTACTGCCTGAGAGCAGAATGTTTTTTTACAATTAATGGATGGGAAATAATTACAAATATAAAGTACAGTGAATGATTTTTTACAGTGTGAAAATATTTTAAAGGAAGAAAGGAAACCCATGAAAACCCTGTCTTAGTCATTAATATGACTGTGAATGGCCATAATGCAGTGGAAGTAAGAGGGTTTATCCAGGAAAAGTATTAAACTCCCCTGGTATAGAAACAGGTGTTTGTGGCAGAAAAGGGAGGTACCATGATATTTTTTCAAAGATCCATTCATGACTTGCAAAGTGCAGACTGAGAAAGCTAAGGAGCTTTGTAGCAAAATGTTACTAATGTTACTTTGCCAGAATACATGATGTGACATTTAAACATGCACCCACAGTAAACTCCCTGAAAGACTGTTTTTAATTAAATGAATGGTTTTGACATCCAAGAAACAAGAGGTTGTCACAATTCAACAACTTGAAAAAGGGTAGAGGACCCACATGCAGAACCAAAATTATTAATTTGAACAAAAGGCAAAACAACAAGTGTCTTTATTTCAAAGTCCAAGAATTCCAGCTCAAACAAGGTCCAAAGTAAAAGTCAAAACATGAGGGGCGAAAAACCACACAAGGAGTTCACAGAGACACCGAGAGGACATGATGAACTGACATGAGCACGGTATGGTACGATGTAATGAACTGACACAGAAGGGAAGAGACACAGAGACTAAACACACACTGGGGTAATCCAACTCAGGTAAGACGAATGACAACGGGGGAGACAGTCAGGATGGGGCACACAATCACAAAAGCGGGAAAACACACAAAGACAGAAAGCAAAACTAGACAAGACACACTGGGGCCAACTACTACAAAATAAAACAGGAAATACTCAAATTTAAACACAGGAATATGAACACAAAAATTCACACGGGGAATTGAGGAACACACGTGTAGTAAATGAAAAAAATAAAACTGGAAATACTCAAACTAAACTTAGGAATAAGACAATAACAATACACAGGGATTTCAGCAACTCGAAGGAAGAACAAGGGTACATCAAATGACCCTGAAGCTGCTTTCATGCATCCCTCACTTGCGTCTAAATGCCTCCCAACAGAGATGCATGGAGAGATGCAAGGAAATGAAGCAGAGGAGAGAGAGGGAACGAGAAAATGTATGTTAAGAGACATGAGATGTCCTTTACCCAATAGCGTCACATGAAGTGACGTCTGTTTATGATATTATCAGCTGATCACCACCGATAACAGACACCTGAAGAACAACCTGCAGTTGTTTTTCTGTGAGCTGTGTTCTGATTTAAACTATATGGGCCATTTTTAACGCACAAGGGTCTGTTATTTAAAAAAAACATGACTTGATTTGTATTTACTGATAATCTTTTGAGCTCTGTATTTTTTAAACACAGATACTTTTCTAATTTAAAAAAAAAAATCTGTCATAACTGTCACAGAGGTCACATGTCAAAAAAAACAAAGATTTGATCTGTCCCAATAAAAAGGAATGAAGTTATGAAGGATACAGAAAATTCCATCTCTATTGGACAATGTCTGTTCAAAAAAAAAAAAAAAATTCATCTGTTCAATTCATCTCTTGGAAAGTGTTGGACGTCACAGAAGACTAACCACCGGTAAACTGTATCTTTTTAACTTACAATAAATCTAAAGATTAATATTGATTGACCACAAAATATACATTTATACCAACTAATTACTTGTCCTCTGAATTCTTTATATCCTAAAATAAACAAGAGTGTGAATCATCATCAAGCTTTCTGTTGAAGCTGCAGAAATTGCTTTTGCGCTGTATATCTGTCATTAGTCAAAAAAGGATAGCACTTTCTTTTGCCTGCTTGCTCTTTTTAGGTAAAATTGTATTCAAATATAAATTGTCTTCCATGTCCTAGCCATAGGTCAACGTAGTGTCTCTTTTCTCCTATTTATTCTCAGATGCAGGTTAAGGAGAAGATTGGACTTACCAATCATTCCCATCCTTGAGTCTGAACCAACATGTGTCAACATCTACGCAAGCTGCAGAGGAAAGAAAGAACTTGCTGATGTGCTTTATGTGGGGAATGAGGGTGGGGACATGTTAAATGTATTGATACCGTTGCCTCAGGAAATCCCATTTACTCCATGGGTTCTCATCTCCCTATCTTTAAGGCTGTTTATGCTCGGGTCCCTATTTCCCAAGAAAGCATTTGAAGACCAAGGTCTACCTTCTTTTCCTCCCCCCGTTCCCTCTCAGTATTTCAGGAACAGATTGCTGTTATTGGATAAAAAATACAGATCCAAAGAAAGTTTACATTTTCAACATGGTTCATTTGATTGTGTTAAAGCAGTTTCCAAGAAAAGAATTCCAAGACTTTGATGAAAATCTGACTTATTAAAAAAAAAAAAGTAAGGCATGGATACCGGTTGAGGTAATCCAATGGTTAAATAGGTGAATTAAATGCAAAGTTACATTGGACCAATATGATCCATTTCACTGAATATTTTAAGCATATTAAACAATTGTTTATTCTTCCTTTTTATAGAATGGATGTGAAAAGATGATCAGCTTGGACATTTTGTGTCTGCGTCCACCAATTTTTGTAATAAATGATATCAAGGGGATATCTTGTCTACTATTATTCAGGTTCTTAGATCATGTGCAATTGACTGTATACACAATAGTGGACTTCCTTTTGTCTCTGAGAGTGTTGTTGTGGTTCAAATCAAAGGGTGCTTCCTCTCACAATCCAAAGACATGAAGGTTAATTGGACTCTCAACTTCAGTGTAGGTGTGAATGTGAGCAAGAATAGTTGTTTGTCTCATGTTTTTACCCTGGGTTGTTTCATGCTGTATATCATCAAATTGTAATGCCAGATTGTACCTATTTGTAAACTTACCAAATGGGAGCATTCCTGAGATAAAACAGTGGGCTTTAAATAGAAAAATGAGGTAGCAATTGAAATAAATATTGTTGATCATCAGCAGGTAAATAAAAGTTATTTGATAGACAAGATAAAATGGTTGAAATTCTATGACTTGTGTAACTCATACAGTTTATCAACATTTTTCCAAGATAGTTGGCAAGAATGAGAGTTCATAAATAGGTCGATACCAACTCAGAAAGATGGGTCATGGCTGGGTTGTTTAGGTAGCAATGGACCAAACCATGTTTAATATAATATAGCAGGGGCTGCAGTGGGAGAGTTGTAAATTATTTGATGAATATCGGCCCTAAAGTTAGAAAAATTCTGATCTTGTCTTATTTTTTGTACTGAACTCTAAGGCAGGCACATATCGATCAATCCTATTGACAGACAGCACTACACAGCGTAATGAGTCAAACAACAGCTTCACTTGTTGAAAATTGTTATCTAGAAAAATCTCTCGACACAAATGCTTTTATCAGGAAAATAGACAAGCCATTTAGGCACCCCTATTAACACAAACATAAATATACAGTGTTGAGCCCGACCGATTAATCGGCCAGCCAATTATATCGGCCGATATTAGCATATCCAGTGACTATCGGTATCGGCTAATTTTATCGCAGATATTACTAGATTTATTTACCAGTCAAAAGGATTCCATTTGAGTTTAATTATATTACAGTAGCAGTTCTCTTTCTGGCTGTCACCATCAGAGTATGTTACATTGATTACAACAAGCATTATTACTCTCCAGAGTGTCAAGCGGTGATGCACGTGCATGTGCAGTTATTTTCCAGTTGAATGACCGTCTTGTCTTCATTATATATCGTTTGTGTTTGATAAGTGCATTTGAAGGATAAACTCAATGAATGTGTATATCTTTATCTATCTCTCTCGATCCAACATAGATCTAAAAAAGATATCAGCCAATATATCGGTATCTGATTTTTTGTCCTCCTCAACATCAATATTGGTATTGGCGCAAAAAATCCAATATCGGTCAGGCCCTAATACAGTGTTATGAATACTTTTTGATTACATTACAAAAAAATGTAGAAGCTTTAAAAAAGAATGCATATTGTATTATTTGTGCCATAAATCATTTTGTAGTTTTAAAATGACAGCTGTTTCACTTTGGTTCAAAACTATTCAGATGCTGTTTGACCCAGGTCTCCTTTCCACCATACACTGTGGCTGAGGCCAGAGGAAGTCAAGGCAAAGAGGTCCATTATACCTCGGGGTCTATCTCAGCCTGCGTCAGGACAATCCCACTTAGCATGAAGAATGACTCTATCTGTCTGCTGTCTCATTTTGCCTGTCCGAATGCCCCCACTGGCCCTAGCCAACCTGCCCATCGACCGCTGTGATTTGTCGGGATCCAGTCCCAGGAATGATAATTGATTTAATTGGAGGTGATGAATGAAGGGGTTTTATGGAGCATGGATCATAAGTTGGTGACAGTATGGGGGATAATAGGGAAAGTTTATGGGTCAAAAGGCAGAAGGGTCTTGTTGTGGGTTTGATAATTCATATTTGAAGCGGTTTGCTGGTCCAGGCTGAATTTCTCTTTTGAAATGCTTTGTCCCAGCGAACATTTGTCAGAAAGTGATGAAATTGACGGGTGCAGTTCAAGTCCTTTTGAGCCATTGAACTGTGTGTCTATTGGTTGGTGCATGTTTGTGCTCATTATGTATTGGTAAACTTAACTGAAGCAAGATAGAGTAAATACAATAATGTTGAAAGACATGTAACGAATACATTTATTAATTTAACAATATGTGTGTGTCTATTTGTCTGTATTGCTATAAAATCTCTGTATGGTTGAGTATATTAATGCAAAAACTGCTTTAGATGGCACAAGGGAACACTGAATGATTTGGTTACCACGGCAAATATGCTTACCCCAAGATTACAAACTCAATGCAAATATTAGACCACAAAGTTGTTATAACTTTCCCGCTATTATCAAAGACAATAAAAAGGCATATGGTGAATAAAGGGGATGATCAGCACCTGAAGAAAAAGTTGAAAAATGAAAGGAGGCGTATGATGACAGGATAGACGAGAGGGGTGAAGCCACTCTCAAGTAAGGGAAGGAGTTTGTTCATCCAAACATGCAGAGCAGTTCTGGAGGTCAGTCTTCGCTTGGACCCGGGCAGGAAGGGTAGCAGCTCCGTTATACTGGTCAGCTTAACCTCAGTGGCAACTGGGGATCAGAACTAAGCATCGGCCGGACTGCAGAATGGAAATCACAACAAGTGGTTGGCCAGATGTTGATCAGGACCAGGTGTGGACAGACCGTTTTTATCCAATAACAGCAACCTGTTCCAGAAATACTGAAAGGGAAAGGTGGTAGGAAAAGAAGGTAGACCTTGTGTTTCAAATGCTGTCTTGGGAAATCAGTGACATGATAACAAACAGCCTCAAAAAGAGAGAGAGATAGGGAGATGAGAACCCATGTGAGTAAAGGGGATTTCCTTAGGCAAAGGTATCAATACATTTAACGCATCCTCTTGGTACTACTTTTCGACCAGATGGTTCACAGCCCCAAGTTGGTCGATGAAAGGCTAGTTAATTCAGTAAGGTGCAGGCAGTAGGTAAGGACTCAAACACGATGACATGATAACAAAAACTCTAAAATACAAAAAGGAAATGAAAGAACCAAGCTAAAAGAGAAAATGGCAAATAGAATGAACTGGCAAGTAGAAACATTTGTACCTGTTTATTTGGAGTGGGGCAAGTGGAATCAGGTGGACAGGATTAGAACATCAGGGAACTGCCAGACTTTTTAGAAGTGGGAACAGGTGTATAGATTGAGAAAGGAGGGAATTTTTAATGGCACCTGGAGGAGAAGGTAGATAATTGCAGGTGGTACACAAGGATAGAATCAGACATTTAAGATTGCATGCATGTTGGTCTTGGTACTTAACTTTTTTTTAAACTGAAGGTTTATATATTTTTTTTCTGTTATATTTTTCCAAACAGATTTGGCCAAAATGCATACATGAATGTACTTATGTATTTATGCATTTAAGACAGGAGACAACAGGCTATGACATTATACAGAAATATCCTTTAACTTAAATATTTTCTTTATGGCAGACCAGGTGTATCAATGTGACAATGTGTTACTTACATTTTTGAGTGGTGTACGTTTTTCTCTTTAAACTCCTGTAAGTTTTAGTAGGCAAACCTATATCCATGTAAACAGTGGGACTGTTAAAAAACGTAACAGGCAGGCCCCAATGAGGTCTGGTTTGATGGATAGGTTCCCATTGCTGTTGTAGGCTATACAGATGGCTTGTTAAAGTGTGCATGTGTATGTGTGAGAGTGAGAGTGAGAGTGCATTTTGTAAGATCGGTTGCAGACAATCATGGAGAAAAACTTAACACAAAACAGTATATAAATATTCACTCCCTTCCTTTCACATGGCAAAAAATGACAAGTTTGGCAAGTGGTTTTATGATGCAGCCAGACTTGGCCGCCTTGGTTGAGGATATAAGAAATTAAACTTTGAAAGGAGAAACTGTTTTTTGAAATGCCATGACTTTCTGAACAAATACATTAAAATATTCTGTAGTCAAACCAGTGCAGTGTACTTTCTCAATGTAAAACTACAGCACCCTACTTTTTATTCCCACTCTCCCTTTTCTCTCTCTATCACTTCATCTACCTTCTTTTTTCTCTGACCAGGTTTTGGGGAATGGAAACAGAATAAAAGAGGATGGAGGATAAGTGTAGTCATTGGTTCAACGTACAGTTGGGATAGGAAGAAGAGTAAGGTGAAAAAAGTAAAATTGTGTGACTATGATGTGGAAGAAAGGGGGGTAACTAAAACAAGAGAGGTGCTTAAATGGGGGGAGACAGGAATTGGGAAGAATGGGAGGAAAAGGGGAATAAGAGGGAGACAGGAGGGAGGAAGTAAGAGACAGAAAGGATAGATCAAGTTTAAAGGAAAAGAAAAAACAAGTGAGAGATGAAGACTCAAACATACAAGAAGGGCAGGAGGAACGTGGTGGTGTAAAAGAAAGAAAAATGGAAGTAAGAAACAGAGAGTTAGTAGGGTGTGGGCTGCCAGGATCCGATTTCCACATTCTTCCTATCGCCACACCTAAATCCTTAATTGTGTGGCCACAGACAAAGTACTGCAGAGACCACAGCACTCCTGCTAGCGGGCGTTTAGCTGCCGAAAACCCTCGCTGTTTGAATTGGTCAACGACACAGTCTGCATGCAACTGGGGTTTTAGAGCGGGCAAGAGAAAGAAAAGGATTGAAAAATAATGTGAGGAAATGAAAGAACATACAAATGAAAGAAAAACCTTTTTCGGAATTCAAGCTTGGAGTGGGCAATTGAGAAAACAAATATGTACATTTCTGAAAATTAAGTCGTCACCACACCATCAACGTGTCAAATGTTTAATGGAGGGAGAGTGGCGCCTTACTTTCCTTCAATCAAAGCGAGTTGAAGAGAGAGTGCAATTCTCAAATGTAGCTTGTCATCCTCTGTTTCATTATTTTTGACAGGTGTTCAAGCCAAATGATTAGTGCAATTCAAACAATAAAAAAGTAAAGTGATAAAAGTAAATGTATTTTCTTAGTGATACATAAATAAGGGAATTTGATGGGCCACTATGGATTAACCATAATGTAAAATCATAGACAAACAGCATATTTCCATGACTATCTTAACGAGTCAGGATCAGATTGATACTGAATTCATGATTAGCCACAGCTGACCAAACAGTGGTTGAGTTGCGGGACATGCTTTTGCTGTGGGTCTAGCATTTTTAGTGAGCCGTGTTGGTTGAACTTTATCAGAGAATTCATTCCCTGAAAAGTTGTTAAACTTACAAAACAAAAAGTGATTTTCTGCTCAGTGAGCAATGATGGAAGGAGAGTGGTGCTCCTTTCTGAGGCCATAATAATGACCTTTTTTACTGCGGAAGTTTTCACTTACTGCTGTACTCTGTAGCACTGTTTGACCACACGAAAAATAACAAAGACGGGTTCAAAAATACCCCTGCTTGACCTCACCTTAAACACAAACATTTAAATCAACTGTTGCTATGGTTCTTCATGGCCACAGCCTAACTGCCTCCTCATTATCCACCCATCTATTCAAAAATCTGTTTGTGTGTGTGAAAAGAGCAAATGGGCTATAGGGGTGTGTGGGCGATCTGAAGTGCATGTGGAGGGGTGGGGGGTTTAGTTGTCTATGAAATAGAAAACTCAGAGAGAACATCATTTTCCTGGAGGTCGACGGGCCTCAAACACCTCCACCCCCAACCACTCCACCCGACATGCTGTCTCTGATCAATAAACCTCTATTTTCTCCCCCACACAAGGTTTCCCATTCAATACAGCTGCCACTGGCTTTAAAAACATAGAAGCATGATCCATTTATTATTGGCTGTTACTATGATCTATAAGCTCAGCCCACCCTCACCAACACCCCACCTCTCTTTATGTTGCTGCCTATTGGGGAAAGGTGGGGGGGTCTCTTTATTTCCTGCTCATGCTGCTTATTGACAGGCCAACACTGAAGCTCATCAGTCATCACACACTGTACATGAATGGAGATATAAGGCACATTGTTAGGAAGTGTATGCAATTCTGATGGTTTGCTCTGGGCTTATACGCATCCTGTATTTGCAAAGCGTCTACATTTCCATTATTTAGGCCTACTATACATTTAAAACAGTGTATAGAGGGAGTATGAAGACAGAAAATACAGCAGCGTTGATCAAAGTGCATTGCTTTGGTTAATGGAGGAGAATAGAGACATTAACTGCAGAAAGAGAAGCAGAGTAAATGGATTAGAAAAAAAGGAAATGATTTAAAATGAATTGTTTGCCACTCTAACAACCATAAATGCATCAGTTAAAAATAAAATCAACAAGTATTTTCTCATAAATGAATGGAATAACATGAAACCTGTGCCAACAATACTAAGCTTCCAACAACGTGCTTGGTAAAACATCTAGGACACCAAAAGATTGAATGAATGATTCCTTTTTTTGGAGTAAAACTGAATAAAACACCATGGGAGAAAGATTGTCTAAAGACTATGTAACCCCATGTTGCCATTTTGTTGTGCCCTAATCGTTCCATGGCAGTGATTTTCTTGTCTTGCATATGTCTGGTGCCATCCAGAAAAGGTATGAAGACGTTTACCTTAATTGAGACAAAGTCCCATTACATGAAGTTCAACCCAATTTAATATACTGTACATTTAAGATCCTTTTGAATTTTAGATGCTGTTGTGAAATCCCTTGGAACATTTTTATTTATCTTTAAATGTTCCTGTTTGTGAGAGCAGCTTTTCGTGGCTTTGAATGTCTTCCTTTAAATTTGCTCTTACTCGATAATGGTTTGATGTATTTTCATTTGTATGTGCTCTGTGTCTCTTTATTAGAACATTCAGTATGAACAGTTCCCCTACACACACACAAACACACACATACACACACACAGACACTAACTCATATTCTTGCCAAACCCAAACTGGCTCACCATTTTCTCCAGAGGACAGATCTGTCAGCTTCCTGGCCACCACAGGCCCGACTCTACCTGACCGCTCCAACTGGAGGTCCTCATTAATGTGGTCCGCAGCGTGCCAACTTGTAATAGCTACATACAACTGGACAACGTCAGATGATGGGGCCTGCTGCTGTTTGTAAAAAAATAATAATTAAGAATGGCCGTCTCACCACATTCTATAAATACCACACACGACTTTACTGACTCTGTATTTGTGCCAATCTCCAATGACCTCACCATATTTCCAACCCGTCATGTGGTCTTAAAAGCTGAGGCCATGGGAGAAGATGCAACAGCCAATTTGTCCACACTGTTGGAGATGAAAATAGAGAAAAAAATGGATCCTGTCTGATTTTATCATTAAAACAATGTAAATTAAGCAGTGTTGATGGGATCAAAGAAAGGCAGCAAAAAAGAAAAAAGTAACCCTACAATATACACTCACAAGTCACCTCAAAACTTGCTTACCTCAGGGTGTTTTGGCTGGTCAGCGGAAAACAACGACGGCGACCATTTTGTCCCAATGATAAATGGGCTTGGCTGACAGGTCACTTCTATCTCCCTCTCTCTCTCTCTTTCACTCTTTTTCTCCTTTTCCCTCCATCCTTTCCTCTTCCTCCTGACTCTTCAACCCCCCTTCAACCCAAAGCCACAATTTGTCGCCTCAGACTGGGGGCCAGGAGACTGATTCCATCAGGTGACAGATTTATTGTCATCGGCATGAGGTAAACGCCCCGAACCCTCGGTAACACCAAAAGACTCTCTGCCATGAGACGAGATTGAAGCACCATTTATGTCTGTTGGGGGTCTAAGTAAAGGGCAGCTCCTATATATCTCCACAACAGGGGACTGCCTGCATTTCTTAGAAAATTGCTCTCACTACCTTATCCAACTGTAAAGCTAGAATTTTCTAATTTTTTTAAACAAATCTGGCTTTCTTTCTTGACATTTCTTCACTTCTGTTTAGGTAAGAATATGAACCACATGTGTTAGATTTCTCTCTTGGGTGTGAAGGGGGAGAAAGCTGAGATTTTTTCACCCTGGCCAACATACTGCCCCATGTCAGGGAGCTGGCTTAAGGTTTGCAGTGACAGAGTTCACAGGTGTAAGACCCCTACCCCCACCCCTAAACCAACCTGCCACAAAACCACCTTGTACATGGGCCATAATTATTTCAGGTCCAGGCCTCCTCCAGAGACGCTGTAGGCCTATGGGTGGTCCACATCGAAGTATACACATAAATGTACCAGCTGTACTGTACATATATGCCGTGCCATTTATGTATTAAATGTTCTTCTTGCTTCCTCTCTTTTTGTTCACCAGTGCACAGTCACATGCAACACACATCTGCCTGTGAAGCTCTAAAAATATACAAACAGGCTTACTTGGCTTTTTTGGAACCGAGCAGATGGACTAACTGGCCAGCTGCATGGCTGGCTGACTGGTGACTGCTTCACCAACTCATTAACTAGCTGACTGATTGGCTGACCCTTTAAATGACTGAATGGTTGTATGATTGTTGGCTAAGTGACTATCTCTCCCACAAACTGAATTCTTGGCAGACTGGAAAGCTGAAAGGCTAGACTTCAGATCTCACCAAATATTCAAGTGAACACTTACCCTACTGACCATAGGCACCAATGAGCTATCGTCTGATGCTATCACAAGGATATAGCTTCTCGGACAAATGGCCATTTTTTTCCGGTAAAGCCAGCAGTTTTTTCATGCCAAGACTTCCCCTTCCCTTCACAGTTCATTGTTCACCATCCAGCTAGCAACTTGATGAACTAGAATGGAGTTGGAGTCATGAAACAACATCCATGACCAAATTGTTAGCTCAATTCAAAGTCACAGTCATCCTTATGGTCAATTTTTGCAGTAAGTACTGGACATACAGAAAAATCGAAGATAATGTCCAAAAGGATGTGCATTCAAAATAACACCAACAAATGTGCATGGATTATTCATATGTGCATGTCTGTTTTTAAGGATCCATTTAAAAGCTAAATCATTGTTAGATGGCTGAAAATGGATTCCAGTAGTGCATTAGAGCTGATCTCCACACTGACTGTTCTCCTGTGTACAACCAAAACCTAAAGAAACGCTGCTTGACAATGTTACTCGGACTACAAACAGAAACCCACACCAACTATCTTGTCCCATTCCAAAAGATTCCCCATTCATATGCAGAATCCTCAGAGTTGGAGAGCTACCCAGCTCTAGCAGACAGTTGGATGCATGTTAGCCTAATAACTAATTGACCAATTGGAAGACCAGCCATTTTACTAGCTAAATTGCTAGCTGTATTGCTAATTTATGTCTTCTCGCTCATCTTGATGGCTGAATGACTCAATCTTCATTGCTAGAAATACCAACTGATGGAGAAACTGTGAACTCAATGGCTGCCTCGCTGACTTTTGGACTAACTGACTGTGTGGCTGACTAAATGATTAAATGCAGAAGGGACTCCATCCAGATAAAATGAACTCCAAACTTTACTCTCCTTTCTGTCCAAACTTCTGTCAGGAAACTTGCTGGCCAACCTCCTCTCTCCATTCCTCATGTCAGCCAAGACTGTAAAATGATTACATTAATTTCAGTCAGGGTTGTAACATTTTTCATGTCAGGCATTTAGCTGATGATCTTATCCAGAGTGAGCCAGTGAGGATTTACTAAAGAGAGATTAACAATTCAGTATTACTATAGTTGTTGTTTCTGCTGCTAGTAATCTTTCCTTTAGTCCTATGATCCTTTGCTGCTGGACCACAGAGCAGCCATATAATATGACAAAAAAATATGCATTTTATTAATGTAACATTTAGCACCTATCAACCATCAATCCAATCTAGAAAGGCATATTCACTGTGTTAGTTAAATTATTTAAAATTGTGTTTTGGAAATACCCCCCCAAAATATATATATATATATATTTTTTTTTTACATTTGATTCATCTTGAAAATATCTAGTTGTCAGTTCTTTCAAATACCTCGTGTGTGGTCAAAAGGTGCTGAGAGCAGTGGCTGCAAGGGAAATAAAGACTGAAGTGATTCTTTTCTTGCCAAGATGCTTGCTCCAACAAAAATAGCGAAAATGGAACGCCCTTCATGGTATGTGACTCTGATGTAGTGTTTTTGAATATTTTGTAATTTCTTCAATGTTTAACTAATGTAATACTAACTGCATGTTATCAGTGTCTTGTATTAAGTGTGATAATAAGAACTAACTCAGTATGCTTTTGCATGTTTTTTAGGGTCATTTTTTGATCATGAGAGAAACCACTGAAAAATGAGTGGTCAAATTCCTGTAGAATGGGGTGCCAGTAGTCTAGTGGTTAGTTTGTGCACCCCATGTACAGAGGCTATAGTCCTCCAAGCAGGCTGCCTGTGTTTGAATCCGAACTGTGGCTCCTTTCCCGCATGTCATTCCCCACACTCTCCCTCCATGATTTCTGACTCTATCCACTGTCCTATCTCTAAATAAAGGCATAAAAGCCCAAAAATAAACCTTAGGGGGGGAAATGCAACAGAATGTGCTGAATTTGATATAGTGTATTGATTTGTCCTAACCAAATCTGTTGACAAAATATTTGACAGCGGAAGATACTGATCCCCTTAAATTTCTGTGGGTTTTAACATTATCAATCAGTGACGAGTGCCCCCATTTAACCTCTTTAAAGATGTGGAGGTTTAACAGAAAAGAACATAAATTTCCATGAACAAATTCTTTCAGTCAAAGAGAGGAACTGGCCATAGATAATGTTTCCAAGTGTCTCCATTACCAAACATTATGGCACAGTTAATGGTTAGGATCTTTGTATTTACTCTCCATTAAGCCTTAGCACTCACAGCAACAGAAACACACACACACTGTCATAATGAACAAGTGACCCGAACGTCACCTTCTTCTTCAGTCTGTCACTGAGAGGTAAGCAAACACACACAGACACACATCTCCAAAAATTATACCTTCAGGCCTCCACAGAGAGGTGAGTAAACATACACACAGAGACTGGAGAGGGTCTTTATCATGAAAGAACAATGCACACCCCCAACCCCTCTTCTAAGCCCATAAAGCAGCTCTCTCTGCCTCTTCACCTGCCTGACTTTATGGATCTCTGTGCTGCAATTAGCCTTTATTAGCTGTCCTTTGTATTACACAGCACAATAGCTGCTCAAATTGAATACCAACACATTGATTAGAGGTGTTAGCCTTGCAAACTGGGCAGCAGTAGAAGATTTAGGTTATAAATATTCACATCACAACAGTAAGGGATGATTTGGTGAAATATGGTGGCATACATCAAACATATGTTTCTTCTTCTTCTTCTTCTTCTTCTTCTTCTTCTTATATAGTTAAAAAGGCAATCATTTGTATGCACAAAAAAGTCATCATAGCTATCATGGTCATAACCTCAGAACATGAAATATGTATTTTGGTAAGAATTTGAAAAGAAAGTCCTGCTCTGATCCTGACAAACATTTGCCTTAATTCAATATATCCTGCATGATATGTAGCTTTACATCAAGTCCACTGTTTCAATGTGTCAAAATAATTAAATCTTAAATGTGTACTTAAACTACAAGGCTGCTACCTTGGTGATATACATATATCAGTGATTTTTTTTAATTGTGTGATTCATTTAACAGAGAACCCCTTCAAAAAGCAACACAATCAACAAAAACACACTAAGTTCCTCAGTGGCTTTTGTTTATATGCAGGATTGCTAACATTAGCTGAAAGGTTCAGTGTCATGCATAAAATGTAAATGTGAATGTACTGTTGATGACATCCTAATGTTTAGCATTTTGGCAGCGGTGAAGATGTGTGTGTGTCTTAGTTGGCCCTTTAGCTGTTCTGTGTCATTAGCGTTGTAGTGGATGTTGTTGTAGGTTTGTTGAAAGGGACAGGGGTTGGATAAAGGGAGAGGAGAATGGTCCATTGGGCGCAGATCTGTGTATGTGTGTGTGTAGTTGTGTACATGTGTGTATTGGTGGCAAAGGGTCAACTAGAGGGGATACGATGTGTCTGTCACAAGTGACCGCTTCGCGACCACAAACAAGAGTTGAACAGCCACTTCTTTCTGTCACCGTGTATATGTGTGTGTGTGTGTGTGTGTGTGTGTGTGTGTGTGTGTGGGTGTGTGTGTGTGTGTGTGTGTGTGTGTGTGTGTGTGTGTGTTACAAGCAGAGAGAGTAAGAGCAGTCCATCCTCTCACACACTTTGCCACTCTCCAGACTGTTACACCCAACCGCACACTGACCCCAGGGTCACTGTGTGTGTGTGTGTGTGTGTGTGTGTGTGTGTGTGTGTGTGTGTGTGTGTGTGTGTGTGTGTGTGTGTGTGTGTGTGTGTGTGTTTTTGTGTAAACTCAGACAGAAGAATAAATTAGTTAACAGACAACATTGTCTACCAGGACTCATGCATACTAACAGTGATGTGAGTTGAGAAGAGATTGTATAGAATCATGTGTGTGTGTTTGTTTGTTTGTTTGTTTGTTTGTTTGTGTGTAAGTGCACCTCTGTCATGGATGACCGCAGACTCACCTGGCACCTGAAACTGTCCCAATGACAAGATTGTGTCCTTCAAATCACAGGGTTTCGTTGGGATTTTTTTACGATGGGATTACTGAAAAAAAAGAAGCTATTCAGTTAAAACAGTCTGTGCCCAATGGTCAAATACAGTAATACAGTGTGATGGTTATTGTGCTCTGTGATTTTTTTTCCCCCACTTGTGTTGGAGGTACCACACCTCACATGACTGTGAAGAATTACCAGAATCACAATTTGTAGAGCACTTAAATCCTCTTTTTCACATAAAAGCACATCCAGCTAGTTACTGCTGCAATAGCCTTTTTGGGGTTTTTTTGCACATATTTTTTCAGCTCCTATTTACGGCTAATTCAGGAATTTAAGAAAGAAACTTTTGGACTTTGAAATAAAAAAGACTATGAAACACACACACATACACACACATATACTGTGCATATAGATCCGCTTTTGGCTTCTTTGCACCATCAGCCTGGAATTTTATACAAAGCACTTTAAAAATCAAGGCACTGGTCTCTTATGGCCATTTTAGATCTTTAATTATTAACTTCCTTACTTCTGATTGCACATGTTTTAATTGATTTTGATTTTCAAAATTCTTATTATCTGTTTGTCGGTTTTAACTTATCTTATTATATGTATATATATATATATATATATATGTATGTGTATGTACTGTATACAGTATATGCATATACTTACTGTATATGTGTACATATCTATGTATATGTATGTTTATTTTTTTCCATTGTTTATCCTGCTCGACGTCATCGTAAATGAGGGCTATGCTCTCAATGATTTTCGAGTTTAAATAAAGACATAATTATATATACAGTATATGCAATGACACGTCTATCTGTGACAGCTAATGAGCCCATCGCATGGACCAACAACATACATCCTTTCACAAGCTGAACATGTCCTAGGAGAACAATGAGCTGAAATTCCTTCTGCAGCTGTTTTTGAGGACCACACTCACATATGGGAACCTCCACCTTGGATCAGCTATCTCTGGAATTTCACCTGTACATGATAATGCTAATGCTAGCTGCTGTAAACAATCAACAGATACAGTAAGAAAGTAAAAAGGGCTAATAAGGTTTTTAGAGTAAGTAATCAATGCACACATGACAAAAACACAGACTGTACCTTACACACAAACACACACAAACAAACACGGACAAAATACGGAGTAGATACATAATGTTTTTCAGTAGTATACTGTATATGTTGTGACCTGAACACTTGACAAATGGCGGCATGTACTATTGTTTTTCTTGTTAGCTTATATGAAGCAATGACTGTTACATGACCTGTTAATGGATCTAGCAGTCACATTTTGTCTGTGTTTGTGTGTGTGTGTGTTTGAGAGAGAGAGAGAGCGACAGAGGGGGAAAAAAATGTCAAGCAAGACAGAGAGTGTAAGTGTGTGCATTTTTTTTGTGTTTGAACATGTTGATGTGTGTATGTTTGTTCTGCATTCAAAGTACCATCAAAATGATAAAACACTCATTGAAGGGACCAAACAGCGCTTTGGTCCCATGATGCACTTCTTTTATAGAAGGGGCACAACTTTTAATGGACTGTCTGGTATTTGTACTGTAACTAGGGAAGTGCTTTCAAAACCTTTCATTTACAGTCCTTCAAACAGAAGGTGATTCTTTAAGTAAAAACACATTGGTAGAAAGTAAAGGGACAGAGCTTCAGCAATCTGACAGTCAATTTAACAACTGTACATTTATACCTCCAAAGAACCAAGAAGCAGGTATAGATTAATCATCTGTCTGGACCTGCAAGAGTGTGTGTGTGTGTGTGTGTGTGTGTGTGTGTGTGTGTGTGTGTGTGTGTGTGTGTGTGTGTGTGTGTGTGTGTGTGTGTGTGTGTGTGTGTGTGTGTGTGTGAGAGAAAGAGAGAGAGAGAGAGAGACAGACAGACGGACGGACGGACGGACGGACGGACGGACGGACGGACAGAGCCAAACAGAGACAGAAAGAGAGGATGAGCGATGGGATGGCAAAATGATTATTTTGGTCGTGTGACTTACACTTAGTGCAGCATATATTCTCAGGCATAACTTCTATTGTTGGTTGAATTGAATGTGTTCATATTTTACATAACCTTAAGTATATATTTTCTTCTCTTCTTAACTCACATTCTCGCTCTTTCCTTATAACAGCCTGTAAATATGTCCATTTATGCATTCTTCATTCTTCATTCTCGTAAACACAAAAAAGAAGGACTTGACATTTTTTTATTTTTTTTGGCAAAAAAGATCCTTGGAACTCAAGGATGAACTGATATGAATCTGGAGGTGAAATTTCATTTTCTCAAGGTCCCTGTTAGATTTTTAAAAAATGATTTTGGCCATAACTCAAAAATGAATGTCTTAGAATATTTGAGTTTCACACAAAAGTCTCATTAGATAAAATCACATTAATGACCAAAATGTTTAACTTCTCTGTGACATCAAAATGTGCTGTGAAAAACACTTTTTTGACCTTTTCAGACCTCAGCCACTCATCCAGTCTTCTACCACATGTTAATCTTCAAGTGCCATCACTATGTGTTTGGGTATCTTTCGAAATTACTGAGAATGAAGCAAAAATTAGGTTTTGCCCAACTGACAAATCTAATCTCTGCATTTGTCATATTAGAAATATTTATTCAATTATGTTTATTAATATAGAGAAAAGTATTCAGCATGTAAAGCGATGTCAAACAACACACAAATACATTTGTTGTAAATAAAAATGTATGCATTTGTACATGTGTACAATTGGTAGCGATGAGACTTGAACAACAATAGTTGAAAAACTAAGTTCAAAATAGAAAATTCGTGGGTCGAATCCAGTTAAGCTTTGACAGCAGATATGTTATTGAATTCCTCCCTGTCAAATGGTACAACCTTGGACATAGTTGTCTGAAAATTGGGTTCATGTTTTTTTGTACTTTGCTCATAAAAGAATGTTCTTGGGGAGATAAAATTATTTTTTCTGTCCCCTGTCTGTTCTCCTCTCTTATGCTCTTCCTTACATTCTGCCCCCCCCCCCCCCCCCCCCCCCCCCATCGCCTCTTGTTGTTCTGTCAGAGATGTTAGCGGTACATTTAACTCTATACATCTTCTACTTTCATCCTCTTCTCCTCTCCCCTTCCTCTGTCAGAAACATTAAGATGGTTACCCTCTGTCCCCTCCCTCTCTCTGATAACATCCTTTCTCCTTTTCTTCATCATCCCTTTTTACATCCCTCACTCCAATTTGATTGACATTTCATCAGACACATGGAAGTGCCAAGCCTTGACCTGCTATGTAGCCCCTAGTATTTTTATTTACCTCACAGCTCATGCCTACAAAAACTCAACTCTTGTACCAGTGTTGCTGCTGCTGTGTGTTGAATAGAAATACATGATTATGGATAAATTTTTATCATTTGAATATCAATCATATAACTGTTTATTTTTTCTTTTGTAGGGGTGCAAAGGGAAAACAAGTCAGCATGTCTGTGTCCAGCTCAACACTTTATTGTTTTCTCAGCCTGGAGATAACCAAACCCCACAAACAATAACAAAGCCCTCCGACTTTAGGCTGTCGGCAGCAAACTTGCATCACTTAAATGTCTTTACCCAAACAAGCATACAGACATACACGCGCACACACTGTCTTTTTTCAGTCAAAGGGATCACATTTTGTTTGATCCCTTGTGAGGTTTATCTCCTAAGCCCAAATGTCAACACTTGCTGTTGACAGACTCAGTTTCCTCCAATGATTCAGTGACTGCCCACATCCTCAGACATGAAGACGAGCAGGTAACAGCACAACAGGTGACCTGGGGCACAATAGAAAGTTAGAGGGAAATAAACTAAAGTTATGCCCTCAAATGTGTGTTGTCCTTTATTTTGACCATTTGTTAAAATGAAAGAAACACTTCAAACTCAAAAACGGTATTTTAAAATGTTGATTTATGCAGAGCCAGCATAAAAAGCATGGGGTCAACTTTTCTCTTATCTCTCAAACATCACTTTCTTTTAAACTTCTTCTTTTTTCATTGATTTTGTGTTTTAGCTAACTATTCTTTATGGCTTACAGGTCAGATAGGCTAAAACAGAATTGGCTTTTTCACATTTTATCGTAGCAGAACAAACAAACAAACAAACACAAAGGGAAAATACAAAACTCCTGTGCTTGGCTTTACTGCACCAAAATAAAAGTAGTCACGGAGAATATCTGAACTTGTGAATCACTTTATTCTGAATCTTAGTGCAAAATAATTGGGTAACATGCAAAGACATAGAACAGAGATGTAGATGAACACGAAGAGGATTGTCAAAGACCAAAGCAATAACAATAGCAACAACAAAAATGTACATGACTTACTGTCAGTGAGTGGGTCAATGGGTGTCCATTCATTTGGTTTCCAGAACAATGACTTTAAATAAATCCTTCTAAGTGCGGGATGTGTTTCTCAGCAAATTTGGCAGATGTACTAACAATATCAGTTAAAGCTAGACAGCAACAGAACTATTTTTCTTTGATTTTTTTGTATGTGTTTTGTTTACAATAGTCACACCATGTTTGTGTCACACCTCCACCTTCTTTGTTTTGTTGTGGAAGTTGTCGCTCTGTATGCTCGGTGCTGCACTATTGTTGGACCAGAAGACTGTTTACATTTTGTTTTCAATACAGAAAACAGAGGTGTCTGTGTAAATGTGTGCGCCTGTGCGTGTGTGTGCGCGTGTGCGCGCGTGTGTCAGGCGGGTGGGAGTGGATAGGTGATTTCCTGGTTATGAATAGCTAGTGTGCGATGATTATGATTTAATGATGTTGTGTGTGTTACAATTTCGAGGCTATTGTTCTTTGATCAGAACAGATCAGACATACACTCATTCATGATCACGAATATGCACACACACAAAAACATACTTGCATGCAAACAAACCAGCCTGGAAATGCTGCACTTGTCTCCACCGGGTTCCCAGATGGTCATTTACACACATCTAACTTGAGACACACACACACACACACACACACACACACACACACACACACACACACACACACACACACACACACAGAAATAATGCATATAAGTTCCTCATTTATTAAAATTGTTTTTGATCTTTTAATCAAACTACCAACAATGTTGTTGATGAAAGTACGGGAAGTGTGTGTGTTTGTGTGTGTGTCAGTCAGATAAATCCAAACCTGGAAGGGAAACGTGGCAGAAGGATTAGTCCAAAGTTTGAGTCATGTAGTCGGCGTGAGTCGACATCCTTCTGATGTGACTTTTACCACCTGAAACTGTAAACTGCTTCCATGTCAGTAAAGTTTAACTTAAGTGACTCTCTCTCTCTCTCTCTCTCTCTCTCTCTCTCTCTCTCTCTCTCCTCTCTTCTCTGTGCTTTTAATTCAGTTTGAATCATTTTATTTTTGTATGTTTCTTTTTTCATTTTGTGTTTAAACCTGTTTACCCGTCTTATTCTTCCTCTGTGTCCAATGTGGCTTTTCATCACAGCCCCCACAATGCCCCCCTCCCTCTCTCATACAGGTTAATCATTCCAGCAGCACTATCTTGCCAGAGATGGTCTTATCAGTCTCTGTGTCATTTTATAACCTAACCTGCAACCCCCTTCTCTCTTCTGCCCCTACTTGTCCTCTACCCCCCTGACTCCGCCCCCTTGCCTACAAGCAACCAAGTTTAAACCAATCAGAGCCCAGCATTAAGAGAGTCCAGCTCATTGGTGGAAACTCTTGCTCCCTACCAACATTGTGGATGATGTGCTGCTCACAAAATGATGATACTGTAAAAAGAATCTATATCTGTTTGTACAGAGTGTATCAAATGTATCGTAATGTGTATATTGTTTCTTAAAGTTACAGTCATCAAATAGATATATTCCATCACACTTGTTCGACTCTTTTAATGAAGAAAACAAAGACTTGTGGTGTATGCCTGAAGGAAAATATTACATGATGAAAGGGGATACTTATAGGAAGGACACATTTAAGAAACAGTTTTGAAAACTCATTGTATATTTTCTTGGAGGGCTAAAGGGTCAACATTTTTGTTGGGGGTTGATGATTGAAAAACTATGACAAAAGAAGTTATTTCCACAGAGGACCTGGTTAGTGCAGGTGAGTCTGTTGTGTGTGCCTATCCTGTATTTCATATGAGCAAGCTGCTGTTTACGTAATCTAAACTAAAACCACAATGTCTAGACTATAGAAATTAAGTGACGATGTCTTGTTGTAAATGCTTCCTCTGTTATTGAAACTTTTAAAATGCATTTTTTTTATTAAACTATTTTAAATAAAATCTATATTGCATACAAGGATATATTCAGAGGAGTGTTTGTATGACTATGACATTTACAATCTCATAAGTGGTATACTTTTACTGGGTTTCCGAAGCTCCTTCGTGTACTGGGTACAAGTTAAGCCTATGTGTAATAAATCCAATTGTGCTGTAAAAATATTTTGGTTATACTTTGTTCAACATTTTTTTTCCAGTAATAGTCCTGCTTTACAATAAAGGGTGAGAGGAGGATTTGATGGGTCATATCAGGTTAGAGCCTGCACAATGCAAACTCTTAGAAAGTAATAAAATAAACAGATTAAGTTCAATTTTAAATGTACTAGTAAATTAAAGAAACAAAAAACAGAGGATGCACAAACAGTATGATGAATTATTTTTATTTTTGTTTTAATTTGTTTAAGGACACTCTAGTTGTATTATTCCAGGCGTGCATTGCAGTGTTTTGCCCCCTTACACATTCATTATTTATCGTTTTTATGTACGTTTTTACATTGAAAAGATGTGATTCTCTGCTGGTTGTGAATGGCTCGGTTTTTTAAACTACTGGTGCAGGCTACACATGATTGTGTGTGACGCGCGCCCCCTGCGACCCTTTAAGTGTGTTTCGCGGTCTTAGCCCGTGACTCTTCTGTCTCACTGACCCAGAGCGGCGATATGATACACTAAATGTGTCCAAACATGAGAGAGTGTGTATGAGTGTGTGTATGAGTGTGTGTTGTAGCGTGTGATGGAGCTCTATATGGGGACTACTCGCATAATTATGTTTTGTCTTTGTGTGTTAAATATCCCAAGTCTGACGTCAAGTCTCTAATTGATCCCTGCTCAGCCAATTACTGATAATATTTCAGAAGCAAAGGTATAATTTATTGCGTAAGGGGCTGATTTGATCCGAAATAAAGGCCGTTGGAAGCCTCAGGCCGGAGCTGCTCACGTTTCCATAAATTTGAACAAACGAAACCGAAAGACACTGATGCAACAGTGGCCTTTGAATGTTTTCATTGACATGGCACGAATGTACCATGTCTCTTCAGATGTATTGTAAAAATATGATAGTCCTGAAAGAAAGAAAGAAAGAAAGAAAGAAAGAAAGAAAGAAAGAAAGAAAGAAAGAAAGAAAGAAAGAAAGAAAGAAAGAAATGATGTTACATTGGATTTGATCACATCTTGACTTTTCATTATCAATGGAATCGTTGCCAGATGACAGGAGTGGTGAACTCAAAGCTAAAATTAATAATTGGGGACATTAAAATAATCCAATAAAATGTACTGTATGTAGAAGAGTTTCTTCTTTACATATAAAAAAAAACGTAATAGAAGTGTGTGTTCGCGCATGAGTGTATGTGTATGTACTGCAACACGCTCCAATCTACATACCTCGCTTGCTGCCTTTGCGCACAGTGCGCACGTGGAGAGTCTGCTCTCACACCCAGTTGCATCACCTCGCTTGATTTCCTTGTTCTCGCTCCGCTTATAAAAAATCCATCATTAACGGGATTAAACAGCTGAGATTTTGGAGATATGGAAGTGTAGAGTTTGAGGCAATGTTTGCCGGTCTCATCGCCTGATTGGACCGGGGAGAGATGATGTCAGACGACCGCATGCGCCCCGGATTGGAGAGAGCGGAGTAAACAAAGCCGCGAGGAGAAGGAGGAGGAGAGGTCTCCACATCGCCAGACAGTCCGACCGACACATCGAATCTGACTTTACGCATAGGAGAGGGCGGCCCCGGCGGCACGTAATCGTCTGCTGAAGGCTGAAAGTAACACTGACAGTCCACCTTTAATGGGTCACGCGTTCGAAAAAGACTGTTGGAAAAGCTAAAGGGAAAATTACCACTGTCTTTTAATCCAGACGCTGTGCAATCTTCTCGTTAAAGTGAGTGCGATTGTCTAACTCTGCGCGTAACTCTGCGAAAAGTTTTGAAGGAACCATTCGTCCGTTTTCTGCGCGATTATTCCGGTCCATTAGCTAATGAATTTATGCGAAATTCAGTGAAGTTAACTCAAAAAGACACAGACCGGCTATGCTACCCGATCGTTTGGAGACAGCCTTAATCAGGCTGCATATTCAGAGCTTGGTTCGGTAATTGGAAATTAAACAGAGAGAAGGACAGAATAAATAAGCAATTAAGACCTAAACACACTGTCGGGACGTTTAGAGTTGTGTTTGTGGGAACGTCTGCCTGTCCCGCTCAGGTGTCCCACCGAGCGGTGCGGAGTCTCCAGCTCAGGCCGGCAGCGCTGACATGCTGCCCAAAGTCGATACTGAATCCCTGGGACTCTCTCGATCGTATGGAGAACAAGGGCACATGCCAAGGAACATGCAAGGTAAGAGCTGTAGTTAATTTCCATCACTTACAACCTAGTAAACAGATTCATGGGTTTCCTAGTAGTTTTACGGAGCGTTAGAATTGAATACGACCTCTCTGTGCGCACCTGAATGTCACCAAAACTTTTGAGCACACTTGTATCCAACGTATTTTGTGCAGACACTGCAGGCCAGTGACTGCTGACTGTTTGTGGGCTTTTATTGAATGATCGGCACGTTCAATTAAAAGACATGTGAAGGTCATCAGCGATTTATGCAATCATGACTAGAGAATGTGTTTCTATTATTGTCATTTATTCTCTACATAAAATAAATATATGAAAGTATGGTGCTGATCAAACACTTTCCTTACTTTTGGCCGTTGATCAAACAATAATTGCTCAGCTGTCACTTGTGCTGGAAGCGTGCGGACGCCATGTGCGTTAAGATCAAGGAGACCTGTGCAATAATTTACATCTAAGATTGGATAAAAAAAAAAAAGGGGCCTTTATAAAGAGCAATTGAGACAAAAAGAAAAAAAAACTTGATTTGATTGAGCATTGAGCATGATTTAGGAAATTTCATTTGATTGACCTCGAGTCAATAAACTTTTGTCAAAGAAGCTATTTAATTCCGCTCCGATTTTTTAATTATTGTTTTTGGAAAATTCCTCATTGTGCAAAAAATCCAAATGTAATATGGCATATTCTTATCAGATTGCTGTTGATAATTAATTAAAATCTTAGCTCAGGAAACGAATGCACTTTAAAAGTCAGGCTCCAGTACTTTTTGGAAAGGGTAGCCTACTGCTTTCAATGCTCATCCAGGTTAATTTATTTCATTAGCCTATAGTTTTATTTTATATAGACTTTTGTTCTGTTGTTTTAATTCACGTAGGCCTATAACGTTAAATAATTGGAGAAAAAAAGAATTGGATCGTTGTGTAAATAAGAGATTTTAAAAAAGGAGTATCTTTAAATTGGAAAAATAGAATTGGGCATACTTGCGGCAAACATTCAAATATTTTTTCTTGGTGTGTTTAATCAAAGTAGCCTACTCCTGAAACGCCGTCTATTTAAAGATGGACTGACTCGTCTGCCCTCATTCCCCTGCTGGCATTTCCCAGCGATATACACGGACAATCAATTAGCCCGCTCGTGGTTTATGAGCCGCTGATAACATACTATACTCACAAGACAAGGAGTGGCTGCTTAGAGAGCCCCTTATCTACTTTTTTACGCAGGGCTAAAAAAAAAAGGTAGCTCAACCTCAAAGGCGATTTTTTTTTAATCATTAGCGTTCCTCACACATTGTGTTGATCTTTTTTTTCTTTTTTGGGAGAAGGCATGAGCCAGCAGGTGAGGGTCTGACCTGTGAGTGTCTGCACCTTGTAAAGCAATGTAACCTGCACTCTCTGAATGCACAGAGCTCCGTTTTGCAGGAGGGTTCTATTCACCCTATTCAACTCTGTAACCACGTATTTTCATCAAAAAAATATTATTTTACAATACGTATTCCAGAGTCTTGTGACGCAAGGGTTTCTATGTCAGGGCCTGACACCCGTGGTTAACAAAATGATACAAAGAACAACAGTATAGAAATTGTACAATGTTTAAGGAGTAATCTGGGTTATTTCATGAAAGACGAATCTTCTCTATTTTCTCTCGCTAGGACTATTTCCGAAAAGGAGGCTTCTACTTATACTGTTTACCAAGGCCTCATTCGCTGAATACAACCACAATTAAGCGGTCATGTTGATTTCCTTTGTTTAAATTTGCGAACATTTGGGTCTGACGTGCGTCATGAGAGCAGGCCGTACAAATCCAACCCTTAAGTCACTATCAAGCAGAAAACATTGCACTAGGGAAAAAAAGGCAGCTCGGTGGAACTTGTTGCTTCAGCTGGAATACGCAGCGCGGCTCCCAGCAGGGCGACGCGTTAACAAACCAGAAATCATGTCCAATTAAACGGTCTTGTGTGTGAGCAGATGAGTGGCTTTTGAAGTAGGGCAGCAACTTGTGTGTGAATGCCTTCTGATGACAAAATATTTCAACTTTTACAGCCACATGCACTGAGATTTTCCTGTTTGATCCTGGCTATTTTTTACGATTAGAACCATAAATGCTCTTGTAACTGTTGTAAATGTCAGCCTGACTGTTTGCTTTGCGCTGTCACACACACACTCTTATCAAGACAAGTATGTCTAATGCGCAGGGGTGCAAAAAACAGAGGGCAATAATATTTGAGTCGTTTTAAGTTAAGGGAATTGAAAAAACATGACAATCTTGCGAAAATCCACGTTTGTTAAGAAATGCTATATTGTCATGCAGTAATTGCTTTAAAATGTTCTTCATGTCTTTCTTTGATATTGATTTCAATAATACCTGAATCTGCTATAGAAACAAAATTTCAAATTAGGCGATTTCATCGAGTTCTAAAATAAACTATTTTTTCCAGCGTATGCAGAAAATCACTTACAATGTTGCGTTTACATAGTAAAACACAAATAAAATAAACCAAATCAACTGGTCTGCAGCTTACATGTTTTTTGCACGTGTTTTTTTTTAGCTCGCCTGCAGAGATAAGGGCTTCTCTGTGTGTCTTCATTTGTCTGTGGGCGGTAACATTTTCTCCTCCAATCCTTAACTCTAATATCTCTTCATTTCCCCTAGCGAATTCATGACTTAGATGCATGCATATTTATGAGGCCCACTTTCATGCGCTTTTTCCCCTTATTTTAAATACATGTTGTCTCCTGTCTGCAGCGAATGTAGAAGAGAAGACGGCAACAAGGAGAAATAAATGGTCACGTCCTTTCAACTCAGTCCAAAATCGACTTTGAATCGTCTCCACCTCCTCAAACTAGTCAGACAAGTCAGTCATAACTTAGTACAAAATCTCACTCAGTTACGTCGCGGGAGGGGTTCCGCGTGGTTCACATTGATGGATGAAAGCGAGCTTTTGGAAAAGAGATTTCTAAGCGCTGAAAAAGACTCCTCTCTGTGTCCCATCCGCAGCACCCCATTTCAAAATGATGGACTACTCATATGACGAAGACTTGGACGAGATGTGTCCCGTGTGCGGAGACAAGGTTTCAGGCTATCACTACGGACTGCTGACCTGCGAGAGCTGCAAGGTAGGCTAAGTGTCCTGGAAAATAGAAGTGTCTGTTTTGTGCCCATTATGATTTCCCCATCTGTGTTGTTATCTGAAATAATTGCCAAACATTTAATCTTGTGGTGATGAGGTCCTGATTATTAGTAGTTGCCTAATTAGTGCCTTTATTTTGAAGTTCCTACAGGGCATCCAAGGCGGTCATTTTAGATGTGAAGGCTAAATATTTATTGTTTTGTCATCACCTGTGTGTATACAGTGTATTTATAAGCAAAGCAGGACTAAGTAATAAGTAATATGCCCCCCTTTTTAAATGCATACAAAAAAAAAATCTCTAAATATTGCAGAAACAGCCACATTTTCATGATGCAATTTACACTACATACCATAAACAATAGTATGGCTCAAGTATTTCTCTACATCATCATTAATTTATTCCTATTCCCGTCTTTCTATAAACTTGCATTTTTTGTAGTTCCGTTTTTGCAGGCTGTGTATATAGCCGACATTCTTGTCCAGACTGATGTGCAACATGTGGAACGACACTGTAAAGATTTAGTTCCATGTCATCAAAGTTTCAGGAAAATCAGAGGTAAAGAGGCCGAGGGTCAAATATTGTTGTGACAGTTGATCTAACAAAGTTTTCCTGTGGGTGTCAGAGGGATCTAAAGTGGAAAGCGTGCAAAGTGTTTTTGTATTTTTTGCAAACACCAAACACAGGAGGTGTGGAAGCAAAGTACATAATAATAGTGTCTGTGTTTGCACATGCATGAATCCTCTTCTTTGGAAGTCATCACATGTTCATAAAGAGAACGGCAGCATTGTGTGATTGCAAAGTGTTTCAGCCATGTTAATAATGAGGACACGGCAAAGCAAACAATTGCTGCCATTAGTTTGAGCTCTATCATCAACCTGTTTGTTCCTTTGTGCCTCTTTCCACTGTTCTCACTACTGAGTTAACAGGCAGAACCAGAGTTTTTTTTGTTCGCCCAGTAAAGCTGTCAGCACAAAATTAAGCTAAGACAAATGTCTCTGTGTTAACACTATTCGTTGTAAAAATTGCAGCTTGCAGTATTGATGCCGCAGTGCACATTTCTTGCCTATGTGGTCATTATTCAAAGCAGATGTTATAGATTTGATCCCATATTATTGACCTTGAGATGCAAAGCACTTGCTTGAAGGGAGACGTCAGTGGCATCTCTGCTGTTTTCAGCCTCAGCACAGAGCTGCAACCACAAACACACTTCCCAGTTTAGCAGAGACTCTCTGATGTGTTTGTGTGTGTGCATGCAGGATGTAGATGAAGAGCTCTTTTATGAAGCGCTGCATATCCTGGTTGAAACATGAATAATATTGATTGATCACCTGGAGCTCATCATTGATTATCTCTAAAATGCATGCAATCTATTCAGTGAAAGTAGGATTGTCAGGGCGGAACTGATATATCAGTTTGTCGACGTTACAGGCTGATATTAGCATTAAATATCCGTTATCAGACAGGCAGAGTCATTTATCTCCACTGTAATGGCCACAGCTGTGTGAAAACTGAAGTCAGGTTCTATTCTGAGTTTTCTATTAAAATGAAAATACGTCAATTTAGTCTTGTTTTTTGTAGCTACGAGGGCACGATTACATTTTTTAAAATGTTAGACATTTTTTTTAGCTTTGGTTGGGTTTGCAGTTTTTGGGCTTAGAAACACATATTAACACACACACACACACACACACACACACACACACACACACACACACACACACACACACACACACACACAAAGAGACGTGTAAAAACACACACAGGAAAAGTAAACATAGTTCCACATCAGACCTGTTGGAATAACATCAACAAGCTGGAACGGGCTTCCTGGTTCTTATTACACACGAACAGCCGGAGCACAAACAGAGTTAAAAGATCAGAGCCTTGTAGTTCTAATATGCTGACAAGCAACTACAAGAAAAGGCAAAGATCATAGGAATACTGCACAGTATACACATTCAAAATATATATATTTCTGACATGTAAAAGTTAAAAGGAAATTAATATGAGCAAAGCTAGGTGAAATATTGGAACCGCTGGCCAGCTATGTCATGCAGTAAATCTGAATCTTGATGCTACTTTTCTGCTGAGAGGCTTGGTATGGAAATTTTAACCATGCTTTTATGAATTGCTTAAAATGTTCCTTATAGCACATCATTTTAGATTATTATGATGATTTTGGATAACAGGTGATATTTGACACTTTACGGTATATGAATGATTCACTTTTTAGTTTTTATTGTATCAGAAAAAGACAACAGTTTCTGGTTTTAACTCAGAAAATAATAAAGCTTTGATTGCTTTGAACTGCAGGTCAAGTTAATGCTTTTCTGTGAATGTTGTCCACTTAATCTCCAGACGTGATATTGTGTGGTCTTTAAAGCACACTAGAACCGAGTTTGGTTCAGATATTTTTAGCACAAGCTGTGCACTAAATGGAAAATTAGAGAGAGAGTTCCTTCTGAAGCATAGATTTTTTAGCACTGAGAAATCGATAATCAAAAACAGAGTTCGGTGGGGTTTTTTTTGGACATATCAGGCAATGCAGATTGTCAATTAAATTTGGGTTTGGTGAGATATTGACAGTATGTTCTTTTTAATTTTTTTTTTGAAAGAGCAGCTTTAAGGATTCTCCTCCTAGGTTATGGATCTAGAATACGTTAAAACCATCTTCCCCCTAGTTTGATTTTCCCTGCTGCTGCTTATCATTAATTCCACGTTGCAGGTATGAATCTCTATAATCCCGGAACTGTGAATTATGGATATAATTTATTGGATCTTTTGGGCTCCTGTGCTCATATTTTTCAATAATTAAGCGGGAAGCTGAAAAGATGCTTTCCTCGTAAAATCCAGAGTCTTTAAGGGGACTGAAAACATCGAGAAAAGTAGAGTATTTTGTTGACAGAAAAAAATAGATTTTAAATCTTTATCATTCAGTGAAGCATGTATGGGGAGAAGTTTAATGTACTACCTATGATGTAAATAATACGTTTAGGAATGATATCCTCAGTCAATTAGTTATACAAATAAAAAAACAACAACTTTTTTTTAAAGACTGAAATTATTCATGCCTTGCTCTGTATTTTTTTGTGAGTGTGTGAATGTGGATGTGTGTGTGCGTGTATCCATTAAGCCTGTCCCCCTCCATCCACCTGGGAGTTTGAATGGGCCAATTACCATGGCAATGCAGGGGTCAAGCTGGTTGACGTCTTAATTGCTTCTCTCCATAGGGCTTCTTCAAGCGCACCGTCCAGAACAACAAGCGCTACACTTGTATCGAGAATCAGAGCTGCCAGATTGACAAAACCCAGAGGAAGCGCTGCCCATACTGCCGCTTCCAGAAGTGCCTCACCGTCGGCATGAAGCTAGAAGGTACGGCTATACATCCCTTTTTTACTGTTCAGGGGTTTGGTTTATGGCTGTTCCTTTTGCATCTGTTTTTAAATGTGTTTGCATATCACACTAAGTTATGATGAGCTATAACAGAGGTGTTCAACAGAGGATGGTCAAAAGTGTGTGGCTAGAAAAGTTTGGGAATCCAAATTATAACAGGGCACTTTCTTTTGCAATAAAAGGAGAAAGGGTCTTTATGTTAAAACAGACAGGACAGATGGCTGTTACTAGTTATGAATGTAGGACTGTCCAGTAACCGGTGGGGGATTTACTATTCAGACCCTTTACTTCTGTAAAGCAATTTTAGAACATATTTAAAAAAAACTCCATCATAAGTGGAAGTCCTGTACTGTAAATATCATGCCAGTGAACATTTCTGACAGAAATGTTCTTTTTGTGTTCTATACTCTTATATATAAATCTTTTGGTTATTATTACTGATGCGCTCATGTGTAAGATACATTTTACATTTGTAGGTGCTTTTGTGTAGCTGACTTAAACTCTGCGTATGCTGGGTAGTTAACTCCATGTTATGAAGTTAATTATTTATGTTATTTGCAATCTTCTGTGAAGTAACTTCTGTAGTTACTAAAGCTGTTAAATAACATGTTGGAGCAAAACATGACATTTGTATTAGTCTTAACTGTGGAAGAGCAAGAGGATAAGGCAGATAAAAAAAATGTAAATACTCCAAAAAGATGGAAGGGGTGCAATACTTGAGTAAATACTTAGTTACATCCCACCATAGCTGCTAACAAGGGGCCTACAAACCAAGATTTAATTCAGGGAGCATATCGATCTTTTTAGAGTGCACATCCAGTTCTGTTTTTCTTTCTGTACTATTTCATGAATAGTTCACCACAAATTTAGTCTATTCTGGAGTTTAATATTAAATACAGCTTGCTAAAATGTGATCTAGAATTAGCTGTAAACATCTGTATAAGTTGAGAAGCAGGCCTAGGCTGTGTTATTTCATTCTGCGAGCTGCATCATTTATTTTTCAAGATTATCATGTCTGTGTGCAATTACTGACAGTCAGGGAGGAAAAGAAATACAACACGCATCAGCTAAAACTGGAGGTTGACTGCTTCAGGACTTCAGCAGAGAGGTTTCTTCCAGAGTTTTAGTGAAAAATCAGAGCTTGTCTTATCCATTTGTTTAAATGTGAATATGGTTAATCATAGCACTTGAACTTTTTGGAGACGTGGAGTGAAAATATACTTCCAAGTTCCATTCAGATATATAAAGTTTCATTCTCAACTGACATTTCCACCTTAAAAAAAAAGGTTCATACCTGCTCTGACACAATGATTGCCTGTATGAAAGGAGAAGATGATATTTATTTTAACATTTTAACAATGAACATCTCAGTAATATCTACTCATGAAAATGTAAACCCAGAACTTTGTGAAGTGAAACCTTTAATTTCTTCCACCACGTTGAAGTCCAGCAATGATTATTAGTATTTGAGACGGGGTCAGGGGGAGTTGGGGGGTATCCAGTAGCGACGCTGCACTTAAACTTGCCAGACAGAGTAATGGATAAAATATTAAACTTGGCGGCAGGGAGAGAATAGTAATGGTGATACTTTTGGCCGGTCGCTACGAAGCCTCTTTGTTTGATTTGAACGTGGCTCAGGAGCTTGTTCAAACACGGCTGTCTAGAAGTGACAGAAAACTTCATCCAATGCTCAAAAATAATATTTAAAATCAATTATTTCTCCACACATGATTTGGGACATTTATTCAGAAATCTCTAATTTTGGGATAAATCAACCAGAAGGTTATCTTCAGCAAGCGTGAAATAGAGGATTTGAAAGATAATACCGTAGGAGTCTTTCATTTGCTTCAATTGTTGTACTATTTGCTGTCTTTTTTATGAAATAAGTTGTTGTTATTCATACAGTTTAAGTCTAATTTTATAACACAATTGTAAGCACTTTGGTAATTTTATCCAAATTAAAATTCCCCAAGCTGCTGACATGCTGACACACAGTTGTGAAAAGTTAATGTGTAAAAGAAACAAGACCCTTGGAGGGTGAAAGTCGAGCAAAGACAGCCTAACTAAAATCTTTCCGGAGGCTTCCTTTCCCTCTACCTGCCATGTGCCGTGTAATTAATTGCTGTTAATTGTGAATGGCCGCTGGGCACAATGTCCCGGCCTGTCATTTTCCAGCTGACATGGAGGGGAGGGGGCTGGGTGTTTGACTAGTTTCGCTGGCGGTAGCTTTCAGCTCGGGGGCACTATGGGCCCCGCAGCACTCTGTCAGGGGCCAGAGGCTGCAGTGGGCGACCCCTGTCACGACCAGTAAAGTCTTCCCGTACATAAAAAGCTGACATCTCTCAACACACACATGCAGCTCTTCCTGGTAAACACATACATGTATTCATGAGGAGCCCAAAAAGGTGGTCAGAGGGCCACAGGCGAGAGGGAGAAGCTGCCGCTTGATTCTAAAAAGAGAAGTGTGTACAGTCGCGGTTAAAGAGGGAAAGGAGGTCTGGGGCCATGTGCTTAGTTATTGCAATCTTTTCATTTCATTACACAGCAGCTTGCAGCAACATGTGCATTCAGGAAGTCTTGTGAAAAAAAAATGTGGACAAAAAAAACATGAGAGAAACTTTAAAGTGTGTTTGGTGAGACAGTTTTCAACGATTGACTTTTTTCCTACCTTGTATTGTTCAGTACATTTCCTGTTTATTAAATGTCTGCCAACCAATGGGATGTTGTTAGCTGTTTGAAATTTGACGTGACGCTGGTAGCTGTAAAGAATTGTGTTTGTGTGTGCCTCTGATGTTTCGAGCGGAAAAATGGCAGTGACATAAACAGTGTTGTTACATGTGTATCTGCCCATCCCAACACTGTGAGATCAGTTTTAGTGTTTGTTACTGAAAACAACACAAAAAGAATTTTAAACCAAAGTTGACAGTTGCATGGTGAGAGACTGCATATAACCTCTACCATTATGTTTAACCAATGAGAGTGGAGAGCAACTGTCCCACTAATTATTGCACAATTAGTCTAAATGATCTATAACCTAAAATGTATGTTATTGGTTTATAAAATATGTCAGTCTCATATTAGATATCTTATTTTTTGTCATGAAATTATAAAAAGTGAATATTTATTTCCTTTATGAAAATCAATGGCTTCATTCAATAAATCCATCATATTTTGTATAATAAGCTGTTTAGGGGCAGACAGGTCATTGTACCATAAACGACATTGAATGTGAGAAAAATATTCTAAACGCTCAGGTATAGCCTGCACATAGCAAGCTGTTTTATATAAAAAAAAGCCTGCACTGTAACTTCTCAGTCAGTGTTGAGTCATTGAGAAAAATGATAAAGTCCACATCCAAATAAGGTTAAACCCATGAGCACATCATTCACAAAAGCTGATGAAGCATGCCGTACCCGAATAGCTCCCACTGGTATGATTTCCTTTTTATGCTCGCTAAGAGTTACCTTGCATTATATGCTTCAGTGAACTGCCTAATATTTCCCTCACTTCTGAATCACCTTAAAGCCCGGATGTAACACGACGCAAAACTGTATTTTAATATACAGAAATTAGTTAATGACAGTCATAACATTAAAATGTTAGCAATAAATTACAATTTCACGTACAAACAATATGCAACTGTTAGATAAATCATATATGATCATATATTTTTTTAATTTTATAAATCAAATATAAAATCTTCAATATAGCCCTTCAGCTAAAATTAGACACCACTTGACTGTTAGTATATTCCTCCCTGTAGCTCTATCCCTCTTCCTCCACTTTTTATTTCCTCCCTGTCTCCATCTTTCTCCCCCTGATTTGTCTTCCATCAGCCTCCCAGTACCTGCAGTAGAAGCCGGGGAGCTGTCCCATTACTTATGCATAGGTATCATAGGTATTCATGTGTGTGCATGGGATAGGGCGCATCCGGAGCAGGGGCCGGGGCCCCGACATGACAAACAGGGTGTCAGCAAGCCTCCGCGGGACCCATTAATATGCCGGCGGGCGACAGGGATCCTCACCTACGCACGCTTAATATTCCTGTATATTAAACAACCATAAATCAGAGGGTATAAGCGCTGAGGGCTGTGAGTGTGTGTGTGAGAGTGTATATGTGCATAGAAATTGTGTGTTTTTTCAGGTTGTGTATGTCTGTGTGTGTTATAATATGTTTGAGATGTTGTGAACACAGGGTACTGGATACTTTTGGGAAAGAGGAACAGGGTTTAGGTCAGGTCAGTTTGAGGATTTATGGATGTATGTTTGCCTGAGTGTGCTTTGTGTGAAAGAAACAGTAAGTCAGGAGAATTCAGAGTGGAAGACAGTGTCAGCCTTTTAGCCTTTCAGCCTGGTTTTAGCTCTCAAGCCTCACTGCTAACCCATAGCCCCTAGCTGAGTGCCTATTCACATACATAGAACTTCTATTTAAACTAATTATTTTCATATATTATCTTATTTTTTTTTATTAACTGATTTCTTATTTCACAATTTTTTTGTCTGAGCAAAACAACCAGTGATGTTTTTCATACAATTTCTGACAATCAGGCGGCGTGTCCAGCACTTAAAATAACCTTTTCTTTGATTTTCTGTTAAAAAAGTTTGCATTTCTGTATCTGGCTGCCTTCTGTGTCTGTATCTGCAGCAGTGATGGCTGTCGCTTTCAGGGCAATTATTCAGTTTATGCCACAAACCACAAACACGAAACACTAAACTAAATACGTCACTCTCTTGGCACTACAGACAGATGAGTTTAGGTCAGTAACAGACACTCAACCCGCTAAGTAATTCAGTAACTGCTGTGTTTATTAACCTATAAAACATTTTTTGCAAGAAATTATTTGTACTTTACAGCCTCAAAGTTGTAAAACCTTTCCTTACATTTTTTGGGATGAAATTGTTGCCTTCTAAAGTTACATGGTCATATGATGACTTTGAGAATTTAAGCTCAATGCTCCAACAGATAACCCCTTAAATATCTCTCCTCCTCAGTCAAACACACACATGCACTTCCCTCCCCAAACCTCCCCCTCAAATATTAATGTATTTTACTTGTATGCAAATCGCCTTGTTTAATTAGAAACACTTTGTGTGTGCCTCTAAGTGTGTGTGTGTGTGTGTATGTGTCTGTGGTACACCCCCTCCAATCCTGATTTTCATGATATGATGTTGGTCTCTGGGTCCGAGGAGACAGGCTAGAAGGCAGTGAAGGCCTAATTCCGTTTTCCCAGTAGGGTTTACTATTAGTTTCTCAGCTCGTTAATGGCGCTGTTGTGCAGAAATCATTAATAGTTAAATTCGCTCTACAATAATGTATAATAGATATGTTTGACGGCTCCTTATTATTTTGATCAATTTTTCAATGCTAGTGATATTCTTGAGCCTTCTTAAGTGGGCACTGAAGTTGACCCCAAGCATGTTGGGTAATGATTGTGTGTGTATGAGAATGTCTGTGTGTGTATATCACTGTGTATAAATTAAATACCATTTGAGCCATTGGGGAATCTCCAAGGAGGTGATGCTTCCGGCCTGATACCCTCTCTCTGAGATAGGAACCCATGTGTGATGCATTGGACATTGGGATTTTTGTGTGTGTGTTTAGTTTAATATTATCACAGTGAGTATGTGTGTTAAAGAGTGTATTTTCAGGTGTGTTTGTGTGTCTTTTCCTCTTGGTTCCTCTTGCTCAGATCAGTGACAGACATTTTTGTGACGGAGGTCATTAAAATCACTCCCAAGGCAGCGAGAAGTGTGTGTGTGTGTGTGTGTGTGTGCCTGCCCCTCCACACCCCAAAACTCAGACCTCCCATCCTGCCGTCTATGTGTCTTGTAAAGTGGGAGAGTCTATTCAATAAAATAAAAACTTCTATTATATATCACATTGGTATTTGTGTTCTAATGTTGCGTGGTCTCCCAGACGCTTGCTAGCTCGTTGCACGCTGGGCTCAGTGAGCCCAGTCAGAGTAAGAGGTAATTAAGTATGAATAATTAACACCAGTTACCCCCGACTGGGAGACAGCAGAGCAGCTTCCCCATGGCAGCAGCTGGCCAGATCACACACGGTCCTCATAGCCCTCCACTTTGTGCCCGGCTCGTTCATTAGAAATACCCACAGCACAGACTAGTTGTGATCCTCTCCACAGGATCCTGCACAGAGAGGGGGAGACAGGGGGCATCAAGGGTATGTTTGGTCCATCTGAAACAAAAAAATATTATTGTCAGCCTGTGTGGCAGAAAATGTTTCTGTTAATGGACAGCTATTAGATATTGCAAAGTCAAATTGCTTTAATTAAAAAGGAATAAATCAATTTGGAAAGAGAATTTTAATTTTCTGAGTCTTTCCCAGTATCTAGTGTTTGAGCTGTGTGTTTCCTGAGTGGTAGACAGAGATAGCCAGCTGTACAATGATCATTCAGCAGAGCAGTTCATAGAAGTTTGCGTCTCTAGTCAATGAGTAACGACACTATCTGTAAGACCTGTGGGGTTTCGGAGTCAACAGGTAAATGTCAAGTGTAATCACCACAGGAATACTTTTGCCCTACATACAAGTTTCAAAACACAATGCGTATTCCATATACATGTTAGAAGCAGTGCTGTAGTATTACTAAGATAAAGAGGATTGCATCTTCAAGAGTGTTGGATGTGTTTTCTTTCATGACAAATCAGTTATCTGCTACATCTTGACAAAAATGTATGTTTTTTTAGGTTGTAAAAGTGGTTATTTGTTTACATGGTGGAATTTTTATTGTAGATCACAACTCTTCAAATAAATCAATAAGTTCTCAATAACGTACTCTTCAGAATGGTTCATTAATACTGATGCCTCTGTATGATCCCACAGACCATAAAAAAGAAAACCTCCTATTGATATATACTTAATTGTTATACCTATCAGTGGTCAAATTAGACAAATCAATTTATTGAATGCTGGCAGAAAGATCCTCTGGATCCTATTTTGCAAAGTTAAGCAGCCAGTATTATTTTAGGCAGTTAAAATAGAGCAGGAAGAGATTTTTCAAAAATGAGCACTGTCAAGACTGAGCAACATGTAAGAGATTCTGTAACATTTCCTCTTTTTTTTTTGTCTCCTTTGTTATCCTTCATTGTCTGTCTTTCAGCTGTGCGGGCAGACCGCATGCGTGGCGGTCGTAACAAGTTTGGCCCGATGTACAAACGTGACCGGGCCCTGAAGCAGCAGAAGAAGGCGCTGATCCGCGCTAATGGCCTGAAGATCGAGGCCATGACTCAGGTGATGCAAGCCGTGCCCACCGACCTCACCATCTCCTCAGCCATCCAGAACATCCACTCGGCAGCCTCCAAGGGCCTTCCACTGAGCCACCACGCAGGCCACCACACCAGTCACCACCACCACCACCATCACCATCATCACCCCACCGCACTGCCCCCCACAGACTACGACCGCAGCCCCTTTGTCACTTCACCAGTAAGCATGGCAATGCCCCCACACGCTGGCAGCCTGCAGGGCTACCAGGCTGCCTACGGACACTTCCAAGGTACGCGCACCATCAAATCCGAGTACCCAGACCCATACACCAGCTCGCCAGAGTCCATCATGGGCTACGCCTATGTTGATGCCTACCAGTCAGGCTCCCCGCCCAGCTTCCCTCACCTCATCGTAGAGCTGCTTAAGTGTGAGCCAGACGAGCCGCAGGTGCAGGCGAAGATCCTGGCCTACCTGCAGCAGGAGCAGGCCAGCCGAAGCAAACATGAGAAACTCAACACCTTCGGCCTCATGTGCAAGATGGCAGACCAGACACTCTTCTCCATCGTGGAGTGGGCACGCAGCAGCATCTTCTTCCGAGAGCTCAAGGTAGGTTTGCATGAACAACCGATTTTAAATTCCCAAATACTGCAACCTTGTCACAGTTCTTTGCGTCACATACATATGCACAATGGTAATATTTCCAGCGACCATAATAAACTCACAGAGAAGCTGTTGGTGATGTATTATAAAAGCCACGAAAGTCCACTTGTGTTCGCAGTAGATCAGCAAATCAACACAAGGCGTAAACCTATCCCATGAGGCTTTCTTTAACTCTAACCAAAGGCTTTTGTGCCTATACTGACCAAAGGTATGAAAATAACAACATGTTAGATAAGAAGCAAACAGTTAGTACCATGTGATTCTGCATTATATGACACATATAACTTGTGAATCTTGATAGCGTTTGTATTTGACAACCTTTGATTATTATTTGTGAATTGAGGGAAACATTTTGTGTTTTTCAAAATCTAATGTTCACGATTTTGGCGATTAATCACATTAGCAATGATTAAATAATACTATATGAGCTTAAGTCTATCTGCAGTTACTCTTTGAGCCTTTAATAAATTATCCTGCATTTTGTTTCAATGCCAAGTCTTTCACTATGCTGTCATCCATAATTGACAGTACTTTACTCAGTTCACGAACATCATCTGCTCAATCCTTTATCTTCAACAGGCCTTTAATCTTCCTCTTTTTATGCACTGGCTCAACATTAATACAGAGTACACAGGGCTGTCTACTCTTAGCTGCCACTGCTGTCTGTCCCACTGCCTGATCAATATGCAGCAGCCGCCCGTATTTACCCTGTGTGTGACACATTTTGGCTATGAGTTGTGAAAACTTCGACTATGAGCTTCAGGCACTTTTCATACTAACAGGGTCTTAGTGTGAGGGTTTTATGTGAACTGAATACTGCCCATCTCCCCTTGAAGTATTCCTCAGATCTAAGTGGGAACCCACTGTGTGATGATGTGAGTTATTGGCCATTAGCATACTAGTCAAACAAAATACAGAGTATGGACCCAAGCACACACAGGATAAAGTCACAATCATGTATGCAGGAACACATTTTTGCTGAGGGGTGCTGCATGCTACAAATACACACGCTATGAGCACACACCTTCAACACCTTTCAAGTTACTGTCAATTCCAGTGACAACCTTAGTGACTGCACTAATCAAATAAAATGTCGTATCATCTTTAATATCTTCAAAATAAAGTAATCAATGCAAGAGTGACCAGAAACTCGCATTAATATTACATATGGCTCTCAAATGAGATCAGCATTTCCCCATTTATCTGCAAAGGCACAAAACCTGTGCATACAAAACAAAGTGTTCAAGTCACAAACGCTGTACTTACAAACCATATTTGGTGCAGTCCACACTCTTTTCACAAACCCAACTCATAACGTTTAAAAGCATTTTTTATTGTTCTTGCCCTTTTTAACAACTACAACCGCGACAAACTATTCATCAGCTGCACAAACAGACCACCAGTTATTAGGCCAATGTTCAGTTCAGTTCTTTTTCAACAGTATGCTTTCTTTATGACTGAAAGGCTGTTTCACTGTCCATTCACCATTCCAAATTGATGGATATTTGCAGGATGTTACGTTTGGCTACCACCCACGATTAAATTATGCAACAATCATTTATAGCCCAAAGTATTTGCAACAATATATAAATATCGAAAATGTAAAAATGATGGACTACCATATTTAAATGGAAGATGCCTAAAGTGGCCTTGTGTTCCACTGTGCACTGCACAAAGATTTGGTGTTAAAGGCATGATGTCCAGTCCGTCCAAACTATCCTGTCAGGCATGCAGCAAACGCTGGCAGACACACTTGTACAGCCACTTGACCCAGCGTCCTCTTGCCAGGTTTCTAATTTTGTTTTTGTTTTGGGGCTTTCAGAATAGACAAAAACCTTATATTCTCCTATAGCAAAGCAATGTCACACTGCTTTGCAAAGGTCTCACCAAGATATACTGACCCGCAGTCGACCCTTGACACTTTGACCTGATGTGATGCCGAGACGTTTTCATGTCAGATAATTATTTTTGCATATATTTTTAAATGTATTTTCGGTCCGGCACCGTATAACATGTTGTTATGATTCTAAAACCAAATGTTCAGACAGTAGTTATATTAAAATAGTGAACTTTTTACAATTTGCGTTTGTTCCTCCCTTTGTTGACAGGGGGTGCTGCGGCACCCTCTGCACTCACCCTCCCGCCCCCATGGTCACTATAGAGACACACTGTCAGTTGATTTTCCCTTTAAATTGCTGTAAAATTAAGATTGGTATAGTTACGTGAGATTGATATTCTTTAAAAGCATCTAAACTAGGTATACAAAATATGCAGTCTTACAGAACATCAACATTTAGCCCGTTAAACAGTGTCCTTCTTGATTTTTTGCACGGTTAATCCCAACTGACAAGAATAACCATTCACAAACGCCTCAGTGTATAAAATGTGATAATTCCCGCTCATTCATCACCGACCCCGAGGGAAATTTTCTGGATATGTGTGCGCGCTCACGGCTTTATTTTCTCTGAATGAAGGTTAATGTTTGGAGCGACATGAAAGGTGTTTGATTAGACTGCCTTCACCTGTTTTTCCTCCTGTTGTCTGACTTCTTTTGTCTGTTTGTTTCAACACCTCATCGCCAAAGGCTCAGCTGCATATTCATGGGCCCAGGCTTGTTGTAAAAATATTCCTCCTAATATTTAATGTTATTGTGTTTTTTCAAAGGGGAAAATAACACATGGAATGAATGAAATATTAAAAATGGAGCCAATTACAGCACAGACAAGGGTCCTTGAAAAACACATGTTGACATTTAGCACGTGCTGTGTCCCCGCTATTGACATTTTCCAGATCTGTATTTGCATTAAACGCTGGTTCACGCTACTTAGCACACACATACACACGCTCACACACGCAGGCTTGAATAGGGTGTGGCCCAAGCTAATAATTGTGTTCGTCTATTAACTTTGAATGATCATTTTCGCTCCACAGCGAAGCCTCTACATTTCTCACACCCTCATCCTAATTCAATTATGACACACACTTGTGTTAGCTACTCCCTGATTTGCTGCTGAATGAAATGTCATTATGTTTGCCTAATGACTACCTACATTACTGGAGCTTAATAGTAATTGTACTGTTTGCTTGTTACAAAGGTAGAAAATGACCTGAGCATAATGCAGGAGAAAGCTTCTTCCTGCATTGAGCTTTTCCTATTACACACAGCTCATTGGCTTAGGAGCAGTGGGGGTGTATTTCACTTAAGTGAGGGAGATAATTGAACCAAACCCCTCCTATGCCTTTTTTTGAAGAGCCATCTAAAGCACAAGAGGGACTGAGAAATAATGTGCTAGCTGTGGCTCTGACAGTTTTTCCCACACAGTCTTCAAACCTCTCTTCCTTGCTTGTTTCTCAGTCATTTCTTTCTTCAGTCATTACAATTTACATAAAAAGGGTTTAGACCATCCACTTTGTCATTTAATTTACAGATACCCACCAGTAACTAATCCATGTTGAGCAAGCATTGAGAAACAGAGGCAGAGACCTTAATCTGAACCAGACTTATTTGTAGACAGCCATCTTCCGCAACCAGATGGGCCGAGGAAAGTGGCTTTGAGACACAAAAAAGTGAGACGAGTAGAGAAAAACAAACAGACAGAAAGGCAGGGAGATGTGAAAACAGCAACAATAAATGTACCTTTAGTAGCGATGCTAAAAATAATGGTAGAAAATGTGTAGTACTAGCTATAACAACTATAATAATTACAAAACAATACACGTTTGACTGATAATAATATATCTAGCATTTCAATTCAAGCAGATCCACTGCAGCAATAATAACTAAGTAAGATAAATTTGAGTTAACCAACACGTCTCTTAATTATCTGTTGTTGTAATTCAAAACTGGTGAGGGTTTGTTTATAATGTGAGCTTGTTTGTGTCGATTTTGCGAGCCCTACACCATATCACATAGGAATATCCACACATGACATATAGACTTTATCTCTTTGCTTGTGTGTGTGTGTGTGTGTGTGTGTGTGTGTGTGTGTGTGTGTGTGTGTGTGTGTGTGTGTGTGTGTGTGTGTGTGTGTGTGTGTGTGTGTGTGTGTGTTCACAAAACACATACAAGTTTCAAGTTTCCAATTCTCTTATGCATGACAAACCAGTGATGGAAACTGTATTTCCACAGATGCTTAAAAAAATGTATACATTTGTTTTACTTCAGGTGAGGGTCCCATTGTTTTAACTTACAATTGCAAGTTATATTACAGTGAATATGTAATATTTTTTAATCTGCCTGACCTTTGGTGCCTCCTGCGTATACAGATCTGATTTCAAGATGTGAGGTTGTGCATTGGACAAGAGAGACAGGAAGCAGAGTTGAATAAAACGTTTGTCACAGGATCAGTGTGGCGCTGTAGGAAGCTATAAATACACTTCATCTCACAGACACACACACACACATTCCCACATTAAGACACAGACAGCGCGCACACATAACGCACAGCCCTTCTCACTATTATTAGCTCCGTAAGAACAAAAGAATTTCTCCGGTAATAGAGCCAAGCTGGGAGGGTGTGAGCGAGGCGTCTGCCAAAAAAAGTGTTTAAAGATTTAGTTTCCATAAGTTGGCCTCGGTCACGGGACTCATAAATATTTAGCCATTAGGAGAACCTTTTAAAGAGCTCTCCCTATTCTTCTCCAACACTGCACATTGCCTCTCTCGTCCTACCCCCCCTCGTCTTTCTGGGAATGAAGCATGACGTGAGTTTATTTCTAACACCTTGGATCCCAGAAGTTGGGGTGGGCCCTTACTGCCAACCTTTCCAAATGTTGATTGGTTTAACACATCGACAAATAGAAAAAGCCAGGTCTGGTGCACTGGTTTTGAAATCAGTAAGAAAGTGGATGAAGGAAAGTTGAGTCATGGCTGAGGTCATAGTACTTATGGTTATTTAATAAGATGTGAGCAGGTTGAAGACATGTGCGTTGTGGATATGTTAATATCAAGAAGTTGATGTTTACTATATTTGCACTTCATGCTTTTAATTATTCAATGAGTGTGCTATAAATGATGTTACAGAAGTAGAATTAAGTCCATTTATATGATGTTTAGACTGTTTTGTTATTAATTATATATATATTATTTATTATATATTGTTAATTTTTATATGATCAATTCCTCATCCATTTTGTTAGTGAGTTTGTGTCTATTTTTGAACATATGGCGGTATCTGAGTGAGTTCTAAGGGGGGAGGCACATGTGTTTGTCTCTCAGTAGCACGGGGCTTCCACCCCCCTTCTTCCCTTCCCCTCCCCTCATCTGTCCTGCAATGAACCCCTCCACCCGCCCCGCTGCCAACCACCAACCCCGCAACTTTTGATGTCAAAGGACAAATCCACTTGAATAGACTTTTTAAAGCAGCTGCTAATAATATGTAATCTTGACTTTTTAGAGAAGTATTGCTGTTTGGTGGTTCAAAACAACCTTCACACTTGCCTCGGTAAAACCGATTTTTTTTTTGCAGCCAAATTGATGCTGTGTTTTGAAAGGTTTTTTTAATCTTTAAAAAGGAATCTAGGGAAATGTTTAAATTCTCAGACTGAACTACAATGCAGTATGAGGTTTGGGAGCTTTCATACAAGCCTATGGTATCAAACCAGGCAAAATGGCATACTGCCTTTTTAACATGTCAATTAAAAATTGCAGAACTTAAGTCACATTTTGAAAAAAAGAGCAGAGTAAATACTGGTATATCTGACAAACACAGAAAAGTACCAAGAGTACAAGTAAAATAAAATATTAAAAATGCTGAATGTTCCTCTTATAGATAAAATGATAATGAGAGTTTGTTCTAAACAATTTAATAGTAATTTTATAATAACTAAATTATCAAACCTTTCAATTAAAACAATACCATGCTTTCTCAGTGAAAACTGGAAACAGACTACTTAAGGGCAGCTCTTCTAGTGTTCCTGTTTGTGCTGAATATGAGAGTGGACAACTGTTTCTCTTCCAGTGTGTGCATGTGTGTTTACTAGTGTGCGTGTGTGTGTGTGGGAGTGTGTGTCTAAGAGTGACTCATACTGTCGCCTGCCCAATGCTACACTCTCCTCCATTGTTCCAGCCTCTGCAAACACAATAAGAGGGAGAATTTAGCAGGGCAAACGGGACTATTGATGATTCATATGTTTATATCATACCTTCCCTAGTTGTACTCCCTTAACTACGACCAACAACCCCACACACAAACACCCTTTAATAAAAGGATGTGTGTACGGTGTTGGAACACTGTGCCCCTTTGTGTGCCATGTCAACACATAACAAACCGAGGTTGATGAAATAATGGAAGTGACCATGTTTGGAAAGAGTTTTAGGGATCAAATGTATTCAGGCTGCTACAGTTTAGCCTTATTACAGAAAAGTGAAGAAATACAACTTCAGATATGAACAAAGAAGGTGTCATGACCATTCTGTGTGGTATGCTTTCCAGGAGTTTTTTTTTATGTATCCCATTCAAACCTCACTTTTTCATGATATATACTACTCAGGTGGGCAATAACTGAATTTCCCAGAATGCCTTTCAACAACTATAAGGAAAGAAAAGACCCTACATATATGCAATGAACATGTAGATACCAAGTCAGTTAGTAAGCCGCTTTTGTAGCAATTTTGATGGGCAGAGCAGGGGTTTTATGTTCCACTACAAGTGTGTGCTAATAAATAAGGTCTGACAACTCTGAAAAATCAGTCAACTGAAAAAACCTTAAAGGATGCAAATAGTTTTTGACCTGCATTTGCATCCAAAAAGTTTGCACTGGAAGGCACTGGAAACCAAAAACATTTATAAATAATCCAGAAACAGTGTTTGCAAGATTAGTCTTTGTTGCAAGACACCAAAAAACTTCTTTTTTTTCCACTTGGAGATTTTTTGGCATCTATATTATTTTGTCTAAATCTTGACAGCTGTAAGACAGCCGTGTGTGACTCGGAAGTGCGGTAGTGATTCTTCATTAAATGCTAAAAATGACATGATGTTTGGAGTCTGTCTCTAAAGTAAAACTGGCTGTAACTGTATCTACATACTTAGTCTGTCCACCTGATAAAAGCATAGTATGAAGTAAAATAGCCGTGACATTTTGAAATGTGGCTTCTCTGTTTATTTTAGGCGTCCTGGGACAGTTTTTTAGGGGGGTTCAGACAGGTTTCTGTGCTTCTCTGTCTCTTTCATTTTTTTTTTTTCAGTTTTGTCTCTCTGTGTGTAGCAGGAATGGCAAAAGCAGAACTGAGAGCCATTAAGTTGAGGAGGAACTGTATTAGAAGTCTTGTTCCCTGGGAAAGCTCCCAGCTGAGACGGGGCGGCCATATTGGATAAACAGATGGCCGGGGAGAGGAAAGGACAGGCGAGGAGAAAAAGAGGTGAAACAAAGAGGGGAGATGAGAGAGGGGACGAGTAGAGGAGGAATGTAGAGAGAGCGGAGGAGAGGAAAGAACAGGAAATAACAATGAGGAAGAGGTAAGGGTTGAAAATGTAAAAGGGGACGTGATTAAGGAGAGGAGAAACAGATTAAAGCAGATATAAAAAGAAAAAGAGCAAAAGAGCTGGACAGAGGTGAGATTATGTATGTCAAACATGGAACAAGACAGCGATTATGTACTGGTGTTCTATTCTTAATAATGTCAGGGTCAAAAATATTTAATCACAAAACTAACTCTTTGACTGAACACAGATTTAACTCCTGAACTGTGCTCACACCATGTTTGGAGAGACTTCTTCTCATTCTCCCCCTTTTCTTCTATCTTCAACTTTTGACTTTTCCATAGCCAACCAAGGCAGAAAGACACAGCCAATAAGACAAATCATTTTTTGAGACAATAGTTTAATACTTGTGCTAATGAGCAGGCTGACTATCACATTTGAAATTATAAAAACATTGAGTCTAAATTCAAATCAAACATTGAGTTAAACTAAAGTGCATTTCTTATTTGAATGCATTGAAAGCAATTTCTCCATCAATAAGGTCTTTTATTCATTACAGTTTTTTAATGAAGATACATTAAATATTTGTCTTCAATTTGAATGTATCTTTTAAACATTTTTGTGTTCAGTTGGTATTCAAAATACCTGTTTTTCTTTTTACCACATACTCAAATTTAATAAACCACAGCACAGTGTTGTTTTATGGGGAAGTAATTAAACAATGCAAATTCAGTTAAAATGAGCTTTGTTCATTTGAGCTGAATGACTGCATTTTTATAGGTTAAAGGACAAAAAGCGTTGCTCTGCTACATCCCTGATATTTTCAGATCAGTCCTCTTAAGTCCTCCAACTCAAATTTGAAAAAGTCTACGAAAGAACTAAATGCTCAAAAATATGAAACAACCTTAAAACACAAGCATTAGAATTATTTCGAGCACTGACTGCTTCTCCACCAGTTCATTCCACTCCTCTTAAGCGTCTGCCTGTCAGTCAATCACTCGGTATGACAGATCCCTCGGGTGCTGCAGGAGGGGCGGGTGATGTTCACATCTCGCACCTGAATATTCTCCACTTATAGATTTACCTGAGTGAATAATGTAAGATCCTCTGATGCCCCACTCTGCCCTGCTGCATAATCTCACCCCCCTACCCTCCCCTCCATCTACATCCATAAATATTACATAAATTTACTTTGGTGAAATTATATTTACACCACCCTCCTGCCCTGTTCAGACTAGAAGCTCTTTTTTTTTTACATTCTTAGTTTTCCTGCTCATTCACGCACACATACACATACCTTGTTTATTCCATGACCTATCCAGGAGCAGTTTAGTTTCAAGGTGCATGCAAGTGTGTGTGTGTGTGTGTGTGTGTGTGTGTGTGTGTGTGTGTGTGTGTGTGTGTGTGTGTGTGTGTGTGTGTGTGTGTGTGTGTGTGTGTGTGTGTGTGTGTGTGTGTGTGTGTGTGTCTGTATTATAGAGGGAGGAGGAGAATTTCCCCTGCCCTGCTTTGACCGCTGAAGCACCTTTTCTTTTTTTTTTTTCACACCTCATAACTGAGTGGAAATTAATAAGCCGTTTTAGGCATGATCTGTGAACCCAGGGAAGTGGTATATCTATACCAGCTTCCCCATTACACACACTCACACGCACACAGATTCAGAGCCGTATAGGCTGCGATGTCTGTCTTGTCATAGAGGTCAACAGTTCCCCCCTCAAAACAACCTCCCCTCCCAACACCCCAATCCTGACAAACTGCAAGCGTGATGGGGTTGGCGCCTGCATGCAGTTGGCAGAGATTTGTAACCGTGTCCCTGGTCCATTGCATTTGAATTATTCGGCAGGTTGTGACGCCTCCCCTAACACACACACACACACAAAACATAGAAAGCTTGCTTTACTTTAGCTGGTAGGAAATGTGTAAGGGGTTGTAAGAAAAAGAGGAAACAGAAAAGGGGGTGGAGTTTAAATTAGATACAGAAGAAGTAAGGAAATGTAACGAGAAAAAGAAGATTGGAACTTTGAGAGAAAGAGAGGCTGATTAAAAGATGTAGAGTGAGTGATTGACTATTAGTGGGAGTGAGGAAGGGACAAAGTCAGATATGGAGTTAGAGACAGAAAGAGAGAGATCGATGTGGGCAAATAGAGAGGGAAGTTAGATATAAAAAAAAATAGAGACAGAAGGCAAATACAAGAGGACATATCAAAGGAGAGAATGGAGGAAATGAGGAAGAGGGGAAGGAAAGATGAACAAAGACTGTAAGAGGCAAAGACCAAGGGCAAGAGAAGGAGGAGGAAGAATAGAGGGCGCAAAGTGAAGGACAACAGAGAAGGGTGTTAGTAGGGGGTGAAAAGAGGACTGTAGGTTGGGGGTGGGGGGCACAAGGGGGGGAACAGGTGGAAGGTTAATGGGCCTGGAGCGGATCCACCAGACGCTCTTGGGCTTGATATATGGGCGCAGAGCCCGGCGCGGGGCGTAGGTTTTCAAAGATATATTATTTCATTTGAGGAGCAGCACCATTCTGGCCGACAACCCCACCCACCCTCACCCCCCACCTTCCACCAACAACCCCCCCCCAAGCCCAGCATTTGTCCGATGATAGATGACACGCCCCCTCCCTCACCCTGAGAGACACGCACAAATACATATACAGTATTGTCCTCTCCTTACACGTGTGTGTGAGGGCAGTTTGTCCTGATACTTCTGTACAATGTTTGGTTGGTATAACCAAGAGACTCATCTAAATTGTAATTGTTTCAGCCTCTCTCTTACTTCCTTCTTTCGCTAACCCGTCCCCTCTGCTGTGTGTCTTTCACTGAGGCTGCAGGCAGGTCTTATGGCAGCCTGTGTGTTTTTTTAAGTTGCTATTTTAGTGGTAACAATATCTGTTTGATCATCAGCACAGGGAAGGAGCAGGAGTTTCGGGAGGGAAGCGGTTGCAGGGGAGGGGAGTGTGGTGGGGGTTCACAAAGGCCTCTTTTCATTCATAAATTATTGACCATTTTGAAAGACATCACTCACTCTTTTTCATAAATACTGTAAGTTGGCCCTGCAGATTTTTTTTCTTTTGTCAATTCCACCAACAGATAATGGAAAAAGTCGAATTTTGGATCTGTTTTAAAAACGCAGCTTGTGGTCGGTCTGATTTAACAGAGACTGTTCTGTACATGGAAAGCTACAGATCGGCACTCCTGAATAAGCTGTACCTTAGCAACGTACTGGAAACATGGAGCACTACCAAAACACATCAAATATATAACTAATGTATGTATCTCAAGAGGTTTGATATTTGGAAAAGTCATTTTTCCACTGTTTGCAACATGGCAAAAATCCATATAGAATTATATTTCCTGGCATTCTCAAAGTCTGCATGTTTTGATTTTGAAGGCATCGATGCTTTTGCTTTTTGACAGCAGATGACTACTGATCTGACAATAATCAAATTTGCCAAGGTCCTCCTCACGTCCCCTGATGGTTGTAGTCTGAGCTTTAAGACACAGTTTTTCCAAATACTGGATTGGTCCCGTAGGTTCAACCCCTGGGGACTGCAGGAGGCCGGAAGGAAGAACAGGAAACTTGTTAAAAGAAAAGATTTAAGGTTGCCCGTCCCAGAGGAGCGGCAGCCATAAGGGGACAACGGGGGTTGGGAGGTTTTGACATGAGCAAAGTCTGCTCATCTACTTGTTGCTTTGATGAGGGATGAAAGGCTGTCATGAGGTACAAGTTTACAGAGCTCCAGGCAATGATGGACTCCACAAAAACGTTTCCTCTTCCTTGTACTTCTTCTGCCTCTCTTAGGAAGGGCTTTCTCTAGACTTGTTGAACATTTAACCTAATATTTCACTCATATGTAGGAATAGGTAATGTAGTACTCTTATTAAAAGAAGTCAAGGCTCTGTAAAGGGATGGACTTTTGCATGGATCAACCCACTCGAGCCCAGTAAACCTGCAGAAGAGATATGTTTTCTTTTTCACTTCTATCCATCTATCTCTGCCTCATCAACCCACTGGCGTTATAGTGCCCCCCACTATAACGCGGTGGGGGGAAGCAAAAACAAAAAAAATAGCCCCCACCCCTTCTGTAGTTTTTCATTTTCAGGCAAGTTAACACAGCCTGATTCGCATTTGTGAGCACTTTGGGCATTCGACAGAAGAAGAAGCAGGTTTTGTTTAAGTCTTGTTTGAGGATGATCAGGGTAAAAGCCTTTTTTATTGGCAGGTCATGCTGCTTGTTAAGATACTGACACAGGTGACAGGGCTATGCTGTTAGCCTCAGTGGCCCCAAAATGACACAGATGTAGGTGTTTTTTTTCAGCAAGTTGCCAAGAGTAAGTCAAATCAGCACAGTGAGAGAGGGGAAGTGGGAATGAAAGACAGAGAAAATAAAGAAAACAAAGTGGATATGGAGACTTGATTTAGTTTTGCGGGCCGCTAACAAATCAACTCAACAGCATGCAAACACTTTACACAATTCGGCAAAGTACAAAGCAACTTTCTTCCTCCCTCATCCTCTCTGCTGTACCGCAGGTATGAGCCATGTCAAATCTACAGTTTGTGCAGGAACCTCTCCAAAGAGCCTCCCATCAGAAAGTCTGCAAGCCAAAGAGTAGTGCTCACAGTTTCCTGAAACAAAGGACACATTTAAAAGTAATTCTTGCATAACGTTTAGTTCTTTGCAGTGTTGGTTTGGTGGTTGAGGGTGCTGATATGTTGTCAGACGGGTGGTAAATATACAGACAGAAGTGCCGGCATTTCGCTTCTAAATAGCTCTCAGCTATAAGGTTTCCTTGAGGTCAGAGGGGACGAGGTGTGGCTGCTGCAGCCTTACGCCGACCCTCAACCTCTAAACTAAACTCACCACACAAAAGTATGCAAACCTGTCAGCTAATTTATCTTACTATTCTACGCCTGCCTGCATTGCACTGTCGTAAAAAAACACAGCATAGAAACCATCAAAGCACAGATAGCTTTAAAAAGGGGCATCTAATCGAAGAGTTTCACTATGGGTAAAGAAATCAACAGTTGACAGTGATTAATATTCGTAATAGATTAATTTTGAGAAACATATAGCCTTTCTGTGCTAACAGTGAAGGCACGTTTTTAACATAATTGAAATCTGAATGGAGCTAAAGTATCACTGGACAACAGTAAACATGTTGGAGGTGAAGCATTTTGAAGTGTGGAATATTTTTAAAGAGTTACTTAAAGGCTGAATCTTGTGTACCTTAAGGAGCTCTACAGGAAGACTACATACACATATTTTGCTCATCTAACTGTATTCTGAAACACAGCACTTTAACTGGCTTTCTAATAGAAAACAGATAAAAACAAAGTGGTCTCAGCTTCTAATGTTCCGATGTTGCGTGGCCTCAATTATCTGCGTGTAATCCAGTCTGCCTGGAGGTTGTGCCCATGTCTGCCACTTTCGTCACCCGGTTGTCAGCAGTTGTCCCCCAATGTCTATTTCTGATGCTTATTTACAGCTTGTCTATTCTGAACGGGGAGTGGGGAAGCACGGAGGGGGTTGGAGGTCCAGGAGACAATAGACAAGACAGTGGTGGAGCTGAGTCGACAGCTCCCCAGCTAGTTTTACACTTAAAGAGTGGAGGGGTATTTATATTCAGCTGGGAAGGCGGGTTATTGAATTTGCACAGTGATGACTGATGCATGCAGTGTACAGGGGTAACAGTAGACATTGTGGTTGTGTTGTGACGACAAGTGAGAAATTTCAATGGGGCCGCACGCCAAACAACAACCCGACCGAGAAGATGGCGTCTCCCCAACCAGCAAAGTAGGACAAAGACACCTGTTCCTTGTCCCTACTTCTCTTATGGTTTTAATTTTGCCCTTGCTCTACTTATTTCTTTTCCACCAGACCAAGACTTTTTATTACTCTCACACCATTCCCTCTTCCTCACCTCTCAATCTGTCAATCTCTTTCTCCCTTTCTCCCAAAATGCCATAACTGCAAACCTGGCACGAGCCACGGATAAATGATTCCACACGTGAAATAAAGGCACAGCGCTTATAATAGGCATTACAGACTGCGTTCTTTATGGATTGCAGCCTTTCAGAGGGGATAAAAAGAGGCTTTTCAAGCAAGCTGTAACAATGACGAGCAATAAACCAAATATGCTGAAAGGAGACTTGCCGAGAAAGGTGTTGACAACGTCGTTAAACCTGTAGAGAAATGAACCAGGGGTGCCAAACAAAAACCAAAAGAGACTCAGTTTCAGGTGGCAAGCCGCAGAGTCACCTTCCCTTTGGCCAAAACATTATAGGCCACATGTTAAACTGCACTCCCCATAAGCAGCAGCAGCAGCAGCACCACTAGAGCCTCATACTGCTGCAGCAGTGCTACATAGAGACATCTTTCTCTTAATACAATTCATTCATGGCAGGTTCTGTCAGATAAAGCTTGGAGATGCACTTCAGGGAGAAGCAGGGCTCCATCTGTTCTGCGGCATTGTGGTTTTGATGCAGCGTCTTCCTTGTACTTCGACTGTTTACATATCACACAAACTCCGGAAATGCTCAATTAGTTAATTCAGATATTTAATTTGTGCATCAAGGGATGTGATCCCTATGATCTCTGGAGCTGTGCCATGTTTGGATTCACAGCTGTCTGCTGTGAAATTTACCACCTAACCCCCCTTAACCCCCCCTCCATCTAAAAAAAAAGAAGAAAAAATCCACACCCATCCCAAGCGCTAATGGGAGTCTGAGTTACCCCCGCTCTCTCAGACAGAAGCATCACTGCATTAGTCTCTGCATTTTAAAACAGCTTTGGTCGTCTACGCTGCGTTAAGGTATACTGCATATATGTGCGTTTGCGGATGTATGTGTGTAGATGTGTGTGAGACAGTTAATGAGGAATGTCTGCTGTTCTAAATAATACAAGAGAGGGGGGACCTTTAGCTTGTTGTCTTCTTTGTTTCCTCTCTTTCTTGACTTCTCTTCCTCTTAATGCCAGACAGTCTGTCATTGAAAGTCACAGACACATCCTATTGCACTTAACAGAAGAAGAAAAAAATCCCTTTTTTTCCTCACAGGACATCTAACAGAGTTATGGCTCTCTTAACAAATATAATGCAGAATTCAACTTTTACCCAAAACACGCTGAGAAATCTGCACAATTTATATCCATACCTACATGCAAACACACTAAGCTCCTCTTGTCCTTATACTGCATCCCCTCCACCTACACTTCACACTCTGCACACAAACACCAAGTCATAAATTGCAGCATTAACTCAAATAATGATTGCACTGCATTGAAAATTCAATGGCTGGGGCTTAATGTCCATGAATCGCCAGGTAGATTAAGCTCTGGGTGTGTATTTGTGTGTGCTTCATGAGTGTGTAAGGTGCGGGGGGTGTTTATGGATCAATAGGAGTTCTATGATCAGTACCTCACAGACAGGAACCTCACAGACAGTCTGCTCACACAACATATACTGCATTTGGATGGCATGCATTTACACTGTCTACAAAAAAGAGAGTGGAGTAGCGGGAACGGAGCAGGCTGGAGGCTGCATGTGTGTGTATGTAAGTGTGTTTAAGTGCGCAGGTAAAGATATTACTCTCATGCATTTGTATGTGTGTGTCCGTGTTAGTACGCCTGTTTTAACCTGATTGCATCTGTGTGTGCATGTGTGTTGGAGTGAAGGAGGAGGAAGGGTTACTTTTGGGAGATGCTGTTCCCTGGGCTGCATCTGTATTAGTGATCTAATGTTCATGTGAATAATTGATTAGGACCTCTCTGTGTTTTTGATAATTAGTTGATAGCTTCTTAGCTCTAAGCCCTAAGATTTCACGTATGTGTGTGTGAGAGAGAGGAAGTATGAGACTGTGTGTATGTGGTGGGGGGTAGGTAGTCCACATCTAAAGGTATCCTGAAAACAATAGCTCTCATGAAGAAAAAAAAAATGTTTCCTCTAAGCCATGCACAAATGGATTAGCTTTCTTCTGAAATGAGGCAACATTACTTCTTTTTTTTTTTCACATAACCTCATTTAATTTAATGTAGTCTCTTACCTATGATCTCTAAAAAAGTAAAGAAAAACTTCAGATGAACCTTCTCAGATATTTCATGTGTGATTAAAATTACAAAAGCTGCAGAACCATGAAATTTCAGATTTTCTACATCAACACATTGGTGTTGTTTGCACCATCCAAAGCAAACAACAATAAACATTGCACACATGAAAAGATATCTATTGACATTCATGTCTAGCCTCTCAGTGGTCCCCTACCTTATTGATTTTTCTATCTTTCATATGCTTATGCATCAAGTAAAAACAGAATAGGAAAGTTTCAGCACGCTTAGTTCATACTCAAATCCCAGCACTGAAGTAGAGGGTTTGTTGCCACCGTCTGCGACCTTGGAAAATAAAGATGTTCTGCTGCAACACACAGACCCATAGAGATACTTTGTTTTTTGTGGCCTCATGCATGCATAGAGTGGTTTCTTACAGATGTATGTGTATGTGTGTTTGTGTGTGTGCGTGTGTGTGTGTGTGTGTGTGTGTGTGTGTGTGTGTGTGTGTGTGTGTGTGTTTGTGTGTGTGTGTGTGTGTGTGTGTGTGTGTGTGTGTGTGTGTGTGTGTGTGTGTGTGTGTGTGTGTGTGTGTGTGTGTGTTTAGCTGGCTCATGCTTACAATATGATAAGTGCTTTAATCTATCCAAGGATTATTAGACTATCATTACGCACATACATTCATACATTGCTTCACTGGTTTGTGACAAGAGACAGCTACAGCATTTCCTGTGTCTTTTAGTGGCCTTTCATGACTGCAATGCTGAGGCAGAGCAGGAAGACCTTATTAGAAGGACGTCTTGTTTCCTCTTATCTGGACAAGGCTCAGTACAAAGGGATGCTGTTTAGGATAAAAGGTCGAATAGGGGGGCAAGTAGAAGAAGAGGGCACGTCCAATCACAGGCTGAGTTTTTGTTTTCTTCTTTTAAATGCAAGCTTAGGACAATGAAGAATGTCAGGATGTGACAAAAGACGACAAGATGTAAAGATGAGAAGGAGAAGAGCATGGCCAATCAAAAGCAGAGTGTTCACAGGGTCAAAGGTCGATCTCTAGAGTCGGTTAATGTAGTCACCGTGGGAACCGATCAATCTCAGGGCTGCGGCAGTATCGATCAGACGTTGGCACACATGGACACACGCAAGAATTCTTTTTTGACACACACACCACACAGCTTTCATTTACTCTTACAAAGTGGTGTCTGCTCTCAGTCAAACAAAAAGTGAGTTTAAACGCATTGTCAGGCGCAGACTCAATCAAAACAGCTCAACTAAGAGGCTGTGGACCAAACTGGGCGACAGAAACTAGCAAGTAGAAAGTAGAAAGAAAGTTCTTTCTTTGTCCCAGGCTTGTATTTGAAAGAAAGACATTTGCTGAGAATGTTTATAAAAAATATGCTTAATGGAGTAAATGTTTGTAACCACAAGAAACATCGAAGCAAACTGGTTTAGTTCTGAAGATCCCTTTATTCTAAGTAATGACAAAAAGGCTAATTCCTTAAAAGACAATTTCAAAACAAAGCCTTTAACCATGGCTAAAAAAAGCCACAAGACGTGCACTACTTTCTATCTGTTTTTTTATATTGAAGCCAAACAAAATTCTACAAACTTTACTTTTAAATCCAACATGTAAAGGTATCCTGGGTGGATTTTGTTCATATCCAAGTTAGTTTGAGAAATGAACATATTCTATAGACACAAGTCCTCCTTGTGACAATGGTGATATTTTCTGAACTCACAGATGGCATGTGGCATCTCTATGGCTGGTAAGGGACATAATAAGAGTCTAAGGTTTCTGTGTGCTCAGTCGGACTTAAACCCACAGGCATTCTGCACTACCTGATACGTCGGATTAGAGATACATGCAACCAACAAACAGGTGCCAGTGACATGAAATGTTGATCAGCATGCACACAATGATATATACACCATGCAGTGTCACATGTATGGATACATAGCATACATTCATAGTGCAAAACATCATGAGAAGTATAACGCTGAGGCTATGTCTGCTGACTTATTGTATATTTCTCTGTTTGTCTATTGTTTAAGTTCTATGTTTTTTTTTCTCTGTGTCTATATTAGTTTAAGGTCAATCTGAGTCAGGTGAAATTGCATTCAAACAACATTTCCAAAACAGACTCAGTTTGCTTAAATCTTGTCTCACACCCTTGTCTTATGGCTGGAAAACTCTGTTTCACTCAGCCAGCTTAGCTATCTCTAGTATTATCATTCCGCTCTTCAGCCCCCCTGCCTCTCAGCTAGCAGCTCCACCTGCCACCTGCTCATTTTCCCAGTATTCTTATCAACTTGCCGTCGGTCGGATCGAGGCCTGAATGAACTCTTTGCCACAATAAACAAAAGCTGGTTAGGGGGAAGTGAGGTGTGGGATAAAACTTTTTACTCTCACCCAACTCTGTGTGTGGGAGGAGTATGACATAGTTTGGAACATGGACATCCAAAGGCCTCCTCTCCCCCACCCATCAGGTCACATAGCTGGGACATCCCAGGGATTTTGTCACTCACTCTGTTTTTTTTTTTCCAATGCATGTAACTCTATTTGTGGCTTTTGAAAGTTATGGCTGCCAAAAAGGATTTGCAGTAGGGATTCGAGAAGCATTTGCTGCTTCATTTAAAACAGATAAAGTCAGTGGTGACTTGTTTTGCCCCTCGTTGGTCTTTTGTTTAGAAACTAGGAAAGGAAATAAACAGTTTGGTGGTTAGATTTGATGTCAGCTTAGCAGGGTTTCACATGCCTACGCATGACCACTCCAACCACTCATTGATTTTGGATACATTGATGACCAATTAGTTGAACTGAATCCTATTGTTGGTGATGAAACCGCACACTGAGACTCTTTTTAATTAAATCACCAAACTAAACTGGAGCAGCACGGCATAATTAAGCGTTTGCGACACTCTGAGAACAACAGGCGCTGTTGTAGGTGAATTAATGCCTGTTCCCAGGTGAATACAGGGCCTGTTTGGCTCAAGGCGAACAGATGCCAAGACAGGACTGCACCAAAGAACGGCTGCTAGAGACACAAAAGCATTGATGTCGGCTTCAAACCTCACCTGTAGTACTCAGAGACAGCATTGATTCTTGTCCAGCACAGAGAGACGGAAAGATGGAAGCACAGCTATTGTTTATGTACGAGTCGTTTGAGGCTGATAAACTCACAGTCTGCGTCTGAGTGAGTGTGTATTTGTGTGTTCTCCCCCCGCGTTAGAAAAAAAAAGCGTGATTCTCTCCATTCATTAAGGCTCCACAGAAGGAGATTCCATTAATCTGTTCATTAGGCCACATCAAAAATGGAACTACTTATTAAAATCAGATCCAGCTGTGTACTCTCGTTAAAGCCTGCCGTAGCGCACAAAGCTTAACAATGCTCGTGGCACTCGACCAAAAACCCGGCCACGAGAAAGGGGGAAAGGATTGGACTACATTGGCCTGTTTTGACTCAACACACCATGATAATTGCTCTACTCTTAGCAGGGGGCTATGAATAAACATTACTTTTGTCAGGGAGCGTCTGAATGCTCGATTTCCAATTAATTTACATTTGCCCAGAAATGGAGGAATGAATATCTGCTCTTAATCACTATGTTTTATTTTCTCAATTTCCCTCAAGTCTTTTCTCATTCTCTCATTCCCCGTCTGGCACTTTCATTCCTCCTCTAACCCACGCTCACTTTCCTTTTCTACCTCTCCCTCTCTCTCTGGAAAATCCCATTAATCTTAGGCGGTGGTTTTGAACAAAAGCTATGGGCTAAGCGATTGATCCTGGCATTGATCCCACTCGCCTGAACGATCATAAAGGTGTTAAATTGGTTTCTTGGAGGATATGTATTTTTTATTGCTGGCTGCTGCAAGTAGAAGTTCCTGCATGGTGTTTCACTCCTTTTTTTTTCACCAAACACTGGTGATGATATTAAAATATTAAAAAGATCACACCTTGAAAAGTAGCATTAAACGTGGATTTTGAGGTCTGTTTGAAGTGATTTTCTTAGGGGTGCCATTTTTGCATCAGCGTTAAACTCAGAAGCTAATATTTATTATGCATTTTGCTGAATCCAAGGTAGAGACTTTGGGATGGTCCAGATGTATACAGATGAAAAAAGTAGAAAACTCCTTCACATATTTCGCTGGAAATTATTCTGTGAATTTACACCGTGTTACTTAATTGGTACATTTTAACTCCAGAAAAAAAAAATCTGGTTCTTCAACCAAAAAAGGATTGTGTCATTTTCACCCAAGGTCACAACCAGCTAAGCCTTAAACTATTGGATAGTGAGGTTTTGTCATATGTAAGTATTTTCAGAAGCAAACTACGGCCTCCAGTTTGAGAAAACATAATTGTTCACCAGCTGGTAACAAAAAGTACAGTAGTGATACGACAAGAAGAAAAGGTTATACAAAGAATGAAACTTCAGCTTCAAATATCTTCTTTGTTTCTTCTATACCAGCAAATGTTTTCATTCTTTCATAAACCTTGAGTCTGCTGCTCATGGGAAAACAATTCTGAGCAAAAATCCAATATTGTCTGAAAAATATGGAAACATTTCCACTTCACCTTCAAAGAAGTTCTCTAAGAATTACACGTGTATTACTGAAGTTTTTTATTTACAACATTTCTTCCAAGTAAAAAAAAAGACAACTGGAGAACTGAGAAGTTTGACTTTGTCGTAGATTTTCTTTCTTCCCTCTTCAAGACAGTACAGGTGCTATAATGCATTACTCTGGCGAAAAAAAACTGTGTTGTACCTAACTTTGACAACGTAAAGGTGTGATAAACTTTACTCAAAATTTGGCATACTATGCATAACCTGCCACATATAATATGTACTTACTTACACGTGTAAATATATTAGTATATATTCTGAGGCAACAACATGAATTGAGATTGATGCCTCAGTGTGATGTCTGAATGACTTTCCATGCAGCAGGCCTGTGTTAACAGATAGCAGAGATAGCAAGTGTATTGTGTATCACAAAGCAAAATAAGGAAGTGAGAAAGTCTGAAGGATTAACGACACAACAAGATTGTATCCTTCTGAGTCATCATTGCTGGAAACTGTTAATTAGAAACTGGGTTCTCTTCATTTTCCATGTCCGTGTTTGCAAGATAAGAATGAAAGATTAAATCAGCTCTCTGTGATGTGGCTCCTGGTGAGTTCAATAGACTGCTCATTTGAACCTTGTCCTGTCACACTCTGAATAAATCAGATTTAGAAATGTTGTCAGACACAGGCAATCAGCCAATGATTTACTGACTGTAGTGGCTACATTTACACTCAAGTATACAAGACTTGCATGTGTAAAAAAACAAGACGAAGATGTTGTTGACTTCATGTCAGAAAGTTCATGTTATCTGAGTTTACATGCAGCAGATCTTGTGAGATCAGGTGCCATGAGGGTTGCTCATTCGACTGAGCAAAGGAAGAGCTTGTCAGGGAAACAGCTCGTGTCGCAGGCACTTAAAAAGGTCAGCGAACTGAACCCCAACCCCTGGCCTGCCCTCACGCCTGTCTGTCTGTCACCAGTCCCCCTCTTCCAGGCGGGGATCCCGATCCCCTTGTCTCGGCAGCTATTGCCCGCCATCACCCCCTCTGAGCCGCCCCCCACCCCCCTTTGATAACCAGGCCTCTTGTCAGAGAAGAGCTTCCAGGCAGGCAGAGTGAGGACAGCCCTTTGATGAGGACCCCGACACTTGCCAGCAACACTGACATGTAGGGGGGTGGGGTGGGGGGGTCCTTTGAAGAGCCTGGGTCTTATATGTATCCGTCCATCGGTTCCCACACACACTCATGCACAGTGAGACACGTGCTTCCAGGCTAGATGGTGAAACACAGAAAAGAGGATTGGGGATCAGTGTCGGGAGCTTTCTCTCTGATGGTTTTAATGAAGGCATTTGAATTTTTTGCGTGAGACGCCTTCAGTGCGGGACCACAAAAAAAACCCCAGATGTGTAGGAAGGAGGAGAAGGGAGACAAAAAAGAGTGCATGATGCTGTCAAAAACGTTAGAAAAGGTCAGAGTAACTTTGTTGTATTGTGACATTTGACTAATTAAAGAGAAATGGGATACACAAGGCATTCCAACATCTGATACTATGTGGATGTTTTTTCTGCTATTTTTCCCTATTCATCATGATATTTTGTGAACAGTTTAGTGTGGCCATGATAGTGTCATAATAGAAGTGAAGTGAGTGCAACTTTTATAATCTGTTTGACATGACTGACAACTGCTCAAAAACGTAATACATTTTTAACATCTTGTACTTTGAAGAATCCAGATTTGCTTTTTAACAATCTACATAATGACTGACAGCATTGTCATTTTTTTTTATTTAGTATCCAAGATACAATGCATGAGCTGGTCTGTGATAGTACTTTTTTTTACAAGCAACACTCGACCCAGTTGTGTTCCATATGTTTACTCATAAACATTATGACCTATAAACCATAAAATAGTTCCTAATTAAATATTACATACTCACATTTTGTCATCATCACCAGGAGGGTTACCACTTTTTATTTATGTATTTATTATTGGGTCTTCATAGTTTCAGAGGACAAACCAAAAAAGTGTAATCCATAAATTACACATAAATGATGCTAACCGTTAGCATGGCCGGGTTATGTTAGTGCTCATGCCCTCTTACAGTGTGTGACTCTTGCTTTTCTCGGTTAATATTATGGGGCAGTTCTTGTTTTGTCTATCTCACAGGTAAACAGACAATGTTAGAAACCCTCTTCTAATCACCAGTCATAACAACCTCAATCAACAAGCAGCAGACTGCAGATTTGCCATGTCATACAAGCTGATAAAGTTCTTGTTGGCAGAGGTACAGTTGTTGACATCAGATTAAAGGCCATTGCAGATTTTAACAGATGGATCCCTCTATGTAACCAGACAGCACAAAAAGCCATTCCCCTCCAACTAACCTCATGCTGCACCTGCCTGTGTGGCAGAGTTTTAACATCGATCGACATTCTTCACCCGACAAGTGACACTGGCGATTAACATCACAGACACTTCTCACAGAGCAACAAAGTAATTCATGTCACCAGAAGACCGCAGTGTGCCCAGAGAGACACATTATTCCCAGTGATACCACAAAGAGCACAATGTTTGTTTATAGAAAAGAGGGGAAAGGGAGGAGAAAGAAAGGACCTCTCATACATTTTCCTCATTCCTCACTTCTCAATGTGGCCCTTTTTTGTCTGAGTCTGGCTATGTGGACTAATGATTAACACAGCCAGTCCTGGGAAGAGACTAACAGTTACAATGGAGGGGGTTGTTTTGGTGCAGAGAACCAACGATTGACCTGCGTTGGCTTCCCAAGCTCACCTGGTGGGTCCCTGGGAGCCAACGGCTGGCATTCAGGGGGAGAGAAAAAAGGCTCTACTTAATCATTATCATCTGTGAAATCACTCAGAAACTACTGGCAATGGGCAAACAGATAAACCTGGCAACTTTGTTACATTAGGCACGTAGAAAAGTGTTTAACTGAGTGTGCAGAGGTTCACATGAGAAAGCTTCACAGTGTGCACAGGGGACTTCTCAGCTTTGTCTAAGGATGAAAAATCTGATTGACCTGTGAGTGAGCTTACCCTACAAGCAGCTGCCTGTGATAATAACAAGCTTTCAAGACTGATGCATTCCCCTAACAGAGTGGGACTTTAATATGAGTCTGTGCCGGATAAAAGACTTTAATATCTCAAAGAATTTTAATATCTAAATTTGTACAAATATAAAACGTTATAACTCCAAAAAGATTGGATATCTGTATTCATCGCCAGTACTAGAATATAATTGTGTAATTTAACTATTTATTAAAGTTGTGTTTTTTTGTTTTTTTTTGGGGGGGGGGGGGGGGGGGGGGTAAAAGCAGCATTTGGCAGGTGTTCAGTATTCATTAATAAGCTAAAATGTACCGTACATACTGTGCGCATCAATGACATAATATATAACTTTGGATGAGACATTCAGATACTACAGCACATATAGCTGTTATAGCTTTTGAAGGGGAGACAGGCCACAAAGTTGACCTGATGTGTTTATTACTTACCAGGTGGACGATCAGATGAAGCTGCTGCAGAACTGCTGGAGTGAACTCCTCATCCTCGACCACGTCTTCCGGCAGGTGGTGCACGCCAAGGAGAGCTCCATACTATTGGTCACTGGCCAGCAGGTGAGATGGATTAATTTACAGTCATCCCCTTTACTTTTTCCCTCTGTCAGCCATGCATCTCTCTTTCCTCAAGGGAGCCTGCAGGAACCTCCTTCATTTGCCTTGAAGTCATATTGATCATTCAGCCACACAGGAGTCACTGCTTCATTAAAAATAGATTATGTTTATGGATAAAAACTAATGTCACCAGGATAATCCATGTTGTGCATGCTCCGCTTGTGGATGCATAGAGCATAGGTTTCGCAAAGTGAGTGGGCGGACAGATAACAAATGTGTTTAAGTGTGATATTTTGTTTTACTAAAGCCTTTTAGAGAGTTGGGAGCAGATGCTTGAAGCCGGTTATGTAGGTTCTCAATGCATCAGGAGACTATAATTACATTTTTCATTCATAGAGACTTGTAAAAGACATTGTCAAATAACAAAGATAAAATGCACCCATCTTCGACTGGGATTTTTTTTTTTTAAGTAAGATGGGTAAAGATGAAGTTAACATGTAAAGAGAAAAATAGAAATTAGAGGAGAAAGAGCCAAAGAGAAGGAGAACTCACAGGTGGGGGAAAGTGTGTGGAAGACATGCATGGAGTGTGGATGGAGAATGAGAGAGAGCGGGGAAAGGAAAGGAGGTGGAGTGAATGAAATTATAAGACAAAAAGTCAAATGTCAAGCAGGGTAAAAAAAAAAATACAAGAGTGAAGAGAAGAAAATGAGAAGAGGAATTGAAGATTGTGAATGAAAAGAAACATGGCACACAGACGAAGAAAGGAAGGAAGGAACAGAGGAGAAAGAGGCAAAAAAGAGAAGAAACAAGGGGGAGAAAAAAGAAGGAGAAGAAGGGGGAAAGGAGATGATGAGGCAGTTTGACAGAACATGAGCTGTAAGGAGGAGGAGGAGGAGCTGATAATCAGGGGAGGCACTGGACTGCGGTTTCGTTTGCATACTTTAGTTAATGAACAGCTGGTGTTGTTGGGGGGGGGCAATGGGGAAATGTGTGCTGGATTATGTGTGTGTGTGTGTGTGTGTGTGTGTGTGTGTGTGTGTGTGTGTGTGTGTGTGAGCCTCTGAAACAGTTCATTATTTCCTATTATTCTCTGCCTGGCCAGGGGTGACAGCGCAGTGATAACACCAGGGATATTTAAAACACAGCAGCAGCAGCATCACCTGAAGCATATGCTACACACACTCACACAACCAGTCACATAATGACTGTTAGAGCTTACATATTACACTGCGCATTGGAATTATTGCTCTGTGATTTGCTATTAAAATGTGTTGCTTTGTGGTTTTTGTCTTTTTGGTTTAAGAAATATTGTAAGTGTGGAGGTTGTATGAGTCAGGACACAACAGGCAGATGCTAACCACTAATATGGTAAAACAGTTTTCACATTGGGTGTCCTTGTATGCTATTGTGAGTGGCAAAACTGTTGAATTTTGTTGGTGAAAAGTTGGGTCTGTAAATTTTACAACATTGAGTTCAACTGTTTCTTTAACAACATATTAAAGGTTCAAGTGTTTCCATATACAGCGAGAAGAAAAAAACATTTTAGGATGCTTATATTAAAAAAGTCTAATCTTAGTTTTATATGATAGTATTTTTCTCTTATAAGCCTCCTGTCAAGTGTTGAGAATTAGCATGTGTGCTAAATCACTTGAACCATGCTTCATGTGATTGTGATGTCCATGTCAAATAAAAATCTGTCTTAGAGAACTTTTATGACAAGGACGTTAGACTTTTAACTCAAAATGCTAGTTTCCTTTTTTAATTTCATTTTGCCCTAAAATAATTCTTGTTAATAAAAGAAATGGTGTCGTGAGGAACTTTAATCTCTTAACTCTGACAGATACTGTCAATTTCGTTTAAGAAAATCTGACACTAGGACAGGGGATTTGTTCAAATCAGGACAGATGTTTCTCCCCTTTTGCTTTGATTCAAGCATCCCATCAGTCACCCTCTGCTCTCATATTGCCTTTTGAACATAAATCTATGACGTTTTACCCTCACATTTACAGATGTAGCCCTTCAGTTGGTTTCTGACTTCTCTTTCGCTCGTCTTCACTTGCTAATTTTATGATTTGTCTCTTTCTTCTTGTCTCTCTGTCGCTATGTCACAAACAGCTGTGAGATATGGCCGTGAATTCTTTTTTTGGGGGGGGATAAAAGAAAGAGGGTTTTTTCTTCATCCTGTCAAAGGATCAAACATACCATGTTACTTAAACAAATGCGTGCAAACATGAAATGACAACGATTGGACAGAACACTTGAATGATTAAGCAAGGCCTCGCAGCTCGGCAGCCTGTCTTCACTAACAAAATCCTGATATTTTGATAGCACAGCGCTTCTGGTGAACATGAAATTCAAATGATGTAGAAATGCAAAAACAACCTCGGCCGGTCGCAGATTTCTTTGCTTTCACACAAGGTACATTTTCCCTCACCATCCTCCACACACATCAAAGCTCTCTACGCATCAAACTGATCTCACCTTCTATAGTCATCTTTAATGTGCTGCGAAGATTGTTCATCGTATTCATGATGGGTTAAGATTTGAAGGTTTATTCATATATTTACTTCCTATGTCTCTCCAGGAGGGATAATAAAGTAGTATTGATTGATTGACTGATACGCAGGTCACCAGGGTTAGTGCTAAGTCTGCTATAGTGACATTATAGCGTCTTTTTCTTCTCTCTTTTGCTTAAGGCTGGAAGGCAATAACCCTAGGCATCACCATCAACGGTCCAATCCTTCAATGAAGTTATTTCATGCACAGTTGATTTTATGTAAATTGATTGACACCTTGGAAGGGGGGCAGTATCTGCTGCTCACCGAGTCATAACTCTTTCCCGTCTCGAAAGGTTGTGAAGAAGGAAAGAGAGAGGGACAAAGGAGTTGAGAATAAACTGGGAGAGAGTACAGTAGTGCAGGAAATGAAGAAAAGGAGGGAAGGAGACCTTAAATGAGAAGGAAAAACATGGTGTGTTTTATAGTTGACCCTTTCCTTCTTCAGACAGATGAAAATCCGGCTTCAGTTGTTCCATTTACACGATAACAACATTTCAAACCATGGGCTGTTTTTAATTGCAAATGGGGGCTCACAGGGGCCCTCTTTCTCTCTGAGCTTTAGGAACTGTACACACCAACATCTACCTTCCCCTGGAAACCCCAGCACAGTCAATTATGGTAATGAATTGTCAATAAATATAAAAATTTAATATGGTCCTGCTTACTTTGAGTGGCAGGTAAGGACTTGCCTCCCAGACAAATGTGCTGCGGCTGCAGATATGAAATGCACCTGAAAAGGGAGTATGTGTGTATTTGTGGGTGTTTGTGCAATTGGACCCAAGAAAGATGGTTTTATAGGAAAGCTATCTATCATCTATCAATCTACCTTGTTTTTCCGTGTGTCAGCATGTTTTTGTTTTGCTGTATGAAAGAGAACAGAGAGAGGAGTTCAATCTGGCAGGTCGAGTCAGTCAGAGGTGAACTCCCATGTTCTCTTTCTACGGCAACAGCATGTTGTCATAAAAAAAACAGTTAAACTGCAAAAACCTACAGCCCGCAGCTGTTTTTTAACACATCCACCAGTGTCTCACACTCTGACTGACAGACCAAAGCTTTAGACTCTGTGTTGAGGGCAGTGAAGAAGGAACCAGAAAAGAAAAATATTACATGAATCCTAGAATAGTCCTGCGCTATATAGGTGTCTATCTTTGTTTCAAATAGGGGTTTTGAGATATATGTTTGTTGGTTAAAGCAACACTTGAATAAGAAGAGATAAACCGCGAAAAGTGCACATGGTAACAAATTGGGTGTTTCTGCCTTCACAGCAGCTGATCGTGCTTGAATTCCGATCACTTTGGTGCTAAAAATCTCCTAACAAATCTGTCCCTGCTTTTTCCAGGTGGACTACGCGGTCATTGCTTCACAGGCGGGAGCAACCCTAAACAACCTGTTGAGCCACGCCCAAGAGCTGGTTGTCAAGCTACGCTCCCTGCAGCTGGACCAACGAGAATTCGTCTGTCTCAAGTTCCTGGTCCTGTTCAGCCTTGGTGAGTCTCCAAAAACCCAGAAGTGGGACGATGTGAAGAGGTGCTACAGTAAAAGATGTGGGAGAATATAGGAGGGGTGCAACAGTAAAAGAGAAAATACATGCTTGTGGTTCTTCTCAGACTTAGCAGTTCTCTACAGACTGAAAGCCTTTTTTTACAGGACAGGAACTTTTCCTATAGTAGAAAGAAACAATTGAACAATAATGAGGTCCTACCCCAAAATTAGTATCTACACTAAAGGTAGTGGTTGAGACAGAGGCTTTAAGTCATGCAATGTGATTGAGCGAAGCAGGAAGGATTACAGAGGAAGGAAACCAAGGGAAGAGGGGGAGGCCAAAAGAGGTGCCTGGCAGTGGTAAAAGATCTATAGAGGAAGGAGGGAGGGAGAGGAAAGGAGAAAAGGAAGGAACGGGACAGGAGGTGGGAGTGAAGGAAGGAAGAGACAAAAGAGAAAGTGAGGGAGGGAGGAAAGAGGGGAGTAATGTCTCTATTCCAACATGAACATCGGAAACGTTTTTGCACTCAACAATGAAATTAAAGTTTCCTTTTATGCTAAATAACTGTAAACAAATGTTCATATGCATTTTTTATTCCTTGACACTTTTGATGAAGTTGCGCTTTGCTTCTTAGACATTAGCTTAAAAAGACATTCATTGGCATTACCGGGAGCAAATCTTCCCTCACTTCTTCTCTTGTCAAGACAGAACATGAATAGAGTAGATACGTAAAACCAATATTGACATTTGACATTATGTAAAATGTCACTTTTGCTCATTTTTGTCCAACAGTAGTAGAATAAGGAGGAATTCCTGTTTCAACCAAATGATAGACCATAATGTATTTTTTTTTAATGGGTTGGAATTATGGAGTAGGATGGGATTTGGATTTTTTGTTAAACTGTTTAAAGGGGATTTTTCTCTCTCCATCTCAGAGTGAGCTTTATCAAGTTGGAAAGGAAAAGAGGGAGTTAGAGGGGGAGATATACATCATCTGAGGAGGGTAGAGGATAAAAAGGAGGAGACAGGTGGAAAAAATGGGAGGCAGGTATTGGGAAGCATTTGGGATGGACAGCGAGGGAGGGAGCTGTGGATGGGAAGGTACATTGAGGTACATTGATATGGGTTTGTGTGTGTGTGTTCAGATCCCATAGCTGCTCTCTAAGCCAAGGTCAGACATTGCCAGGAGACTGTCATCTCTGTCTCTGTACTAACAAGTTAGCAACAAATGGCCTCTAAGGAATAAACACACACACGCACACATATACTTGACCGACTATAACATCCTAAGAAACTGAAGCCAATGATGTTAAGGTGTATTCACCAACCAGGTGCCTCTACGGCACTGTAAGCAACAGTATGATGAGTATCTACCTCCTCCTTCGCTCCCTCTCTCTCTGTCAATCTGAAATCCACGAGGGTCCCACTTTTACTTGTTTACCCCCTCTAAACAAAGAAACAGGGACTAATGAATATCTAGGCAAAAGCGAGCACACACGCAGCGGTGATCAGGCAGGATTAATGTTCAGCGAAGGAAAAGGGAGGGATAGGGAGGACTGAAAAGGAGGTTTTGGGGGTGTGTATGTCTGTGTACATGTGCGCGTTTGTTTGTTCAGTGTTTTTTTTATGTGATGGGGGTGATGCTCGGGCTCAGGGTCTAAATAATTTGGCAGAAACATCATCCATAATGAAAGGCTCACCTGAGGGATGTGTATCGCCCCCGGCAGTGCCTGTTCTACGGCGGTGCCCGGGCCTCCCGCAAAAGAAGTCTGACACAGACGCCGTGGAGTGGGATGAGGGGGATCAGTGGTAGGGGGTGGGAAATGAGGAAAGAGGAGGGGGTTGAGTAATGTAAAGCCAGGAGAGTTAGGATTGATCTGATTAATATGATACACAGCTGAACACAGATGTGCGTACGTGCGTGTCTTTGTGTGTTATACATACATGTACCTGAGGGAAAGCGCATAATGTGCTGAAATGAGAAAGCAGGTGTGTGTTCATGTTTGTATGTGTGTGTATGTTCAAACACCTGCTTTTAATTAACGAGGATTGTAGTGAAATGAAGCGTGAAAGTAGCTCTGCACTGACGGCTGAACTGAACCATTTAACTTGACCATTTTATTCGCTTTCTTTCATCTCTTGTACTTTTTATTATTCTGTCAGTTTCAGGTTGATTAAATGGTGTTTACTCATAATGACACATGTTTAATTTCAAAAAATAAAAACCTTCAACCTATTCCATGCAGTACTTGCCAAGTGTAGACTACTCCTGCTTCTCTAATAGTATGCATTTCTCCCACTTTTTCTTCTTCATCATTCTGTTTGCTTCTTGAGTTTTTTCAGTATTTCTTCCTCTATCAACAGTTCTCTCTCTCCATCTCTCTCTTTCAGTTGGTGGACCATTAGTCACCTCCTCCCTGCCAGAAGAGCTCTTAGTTAAGACCGTTGTCGATATAGACAGGGATATAGATGTCACTCCAGCTTAGGGAAGACACTTGTCCTGATCTGTGAGCTTGTTTTGTTCTCAGGGTTGGACACCCTATTTTTTTCTAACTTCATTCTTTTATTTTTTTTTATCATTTCTCAATGTCCCTCTCTCTCTTCTTCTTGTCCCCTGTCACTCTTTGCTTGTCTTAAGTGAAGGCTTTCAGCCTCTATTAGGGAGGAGATTATCACCCTGAGAGCATTGATCTCCTAAGTATTTGTAATACTGTGAAGCCATGATTGTGTGTGTCAGGTGTTGAGCAAGAAGCACACAAAACGGCAGAGAAGAGAGAGTGAGTGCTGCCTGGGTCAGAGTTCAGTAAAGGATTACTACTAGTTGTCGTAGGGTGTCAGGAAACTGTTAATGGGTCTTTGATTTCCTTTAAAAGGCCTTAAGGCCTAATAGAAAGACTGACAGGCTGTTTTATATATGACCAGGTGAAATGAGAGCCCAGAGGTGAGAAATGGGTCACAAGTTGAAGTTCAGTCGAGAAAAAGACTTTCGTATTGTACCCTTTCCCAATCACACTTTATATGCACAGTCGTAAGTTTTACTAGCCTGGTGTTGAGTTATAGAGGACAGAGTCTACTTCACACAGTGAGTTAGTTCTGTGATATCATGCTGCGTAAAACCTGCTGCTTATCAGCCCCCCAAAAAAAAGAAAGAAGAAATTTCAACTTTCACCAGAAATCACACTGATGTATGCCTGATGCACATCACCTCACATACACACTTTCCATACAGGCAAAGCAGATGCAGTGACAGAGGTCAGAGAGTGTTCAGCCAACAACCATTTAACCCAGCTCTGCAGGTCAGACCCCCTCCAGTGTAATTGGGTGAGACAGGCGCTGCCAGTCCTTGTCAGCCGAGAGGAAAACCAGAGGAGCTGCCAGAGCAGCGGGCGGTGGTAAATGCTCCCAGCGGAGAGAACAGATTTGTGGACATAGACCAAAATGACTCTCATATTGAAGCCTTTAGAGGCAAGAAAGCCAGTGAAAAACTGATAAAAGAGTGGAGAAGTAAGGTGCTTATTTGATTCATCTTTAGTGAAGGTGTAAAGAACCCACATATGTAGTTCTATTTACTTTGTAAAGTACATTTTCAAGCGTTTCCCTAATGTCACTTTAAATGTTGGAATTTTTTAAGGTACATTAATAGTATAGATTACAGAAATGTTAATAACTGCATCTTTAGTCTGAAGCCCCAATCTGGAAATAAACTAAGCCATTATGTCATAAATGTTTTCTTCAACTGCCTTTGTAAGAGGTTTATAACATGAACTTCATCTTTCAGTATTAAGGGTGCACTGGATGATTATTTTCAACACTGATTAAGAGTTAATTGCTTAATCAATGGATAAATTATTTGGTGCAAAAAAATTCAATTTAAAAAGTCCAAGTTGACTTTCAAATAGCTTTCTCTCCTTAATTACATGCTGTGAAAATACAATCATTAAGTTGATCTCCAAAAAGGATCATTTCTGAAATTGAATAAATATTCACAACATGGTGAAACGATGTGTGATATCTGCTCTTCTTTATTCAGGGTCAGTGATCAGAAATCCGTGCTGTTGTCTATTTATAAGAAACTAAGACAGCCAGTGATTCAAGAGCTGCCTCAGCACCACTTTAGCTGTCAAGTGATTAGTCAGGCTCTGTGGCTGGAGTTTAGAGACACCACCTATCCATCCCCACCTGCCCTCCATCCCTCACAGTCCGTCCAGACCCTCTGCATTGTCTCTTCTTTCGTTGCTCTGCCCTTTCTCTTTTTTCCCCAATCTGTCTTTGTATGCCTCAATCTATCACAACTCCATCCTCTCAGCTACCTCCATCGCTTCTCGTTTGTCTTTTTCCACGTCTGGTCTGCCATTCATCTCTTTTTCCTCCTTCTTTTAACATTTCCTCCACCCTTTTCATTCTTTAAATGTCTTAACTACTCATATACATTTTTGTAGAGTTTCCATCTGTGCTTGCTTCTTAAAAACATAAAAGGCTAAGAATATCTCACTTCTGAAAGGGGGATTTTTGTTTTGTTGTTTCCTGCCACCACCACACCAGTGTTTGGATGCGTCTCTCATTGATATGTTTAGTGTGCTACAAACTGAAGGTAGACTTTTTCTGTTTTGTTCACCGTGAGGTCAGACAGCAATCTGCTGACAACACAAACACAAGAAACGTGATTAACCTTGGTAAAAAAAAGACAGGTATACGCTTCCTCTCCTTTCTCTCTATTTCTCAATTAGATCTGTTTCTGCACACAATAAGAGGGAAAAAAAACATAATTCCCAGACAGGTATGTCCTAATTAAGCAACAGCCGAGGCTGCTCAGAATCAATGCTCTGATCCCTGGCTAGCGAGCTGACTAATTCATGCACACCAGCCCCCCTGAACACCATAAAGCCTGTCAAATATTCATTTCCTGAAACGAACCGAATCATTTAGAATTCGGTCAGGGATTGATTATCATCAAGAGGCAGCGATGGTTCAATATTTACACCCATAGAGACCATGTAGGCACCAAATACTGGAGCATATAACCGGAACAATTGTTTATAACTCAATTAAGAGTAACATGAAAGGGGCTATTTTCCCTTTTTTGTTCCGCTGGCTGTCTGTTGTGCTGTAAGTCAACAGAAAGGAGTTATCATCCGTACCTTTGACCTGATCAATATGTGTATAAAGGTACCGGTACTGTCAGTGTTGGTTGTTATGCCTTGGCCTACTGGAAGCCTTGACTCAGTATGAATTGTGACAGTCATCATGCACTCATGAGGGACGGAAATATCAAGATCAGCCAGTTAAGCATGTATATTATATTATTTAGACAGCGTTGCTTTAAAAGAACAAAGCTAAAATGGCAGACATAATGTGCCACATAATGTGCATAAGTGACTTCTGGTTTGCATGTGAAATAGTTAATGTACTGTATGTCCTTATGCTTTTTATAATGGTAAATATTACAATCAGATATCATTTTGCCACTTTATAAATTCTTTAAGTTCTTTAGAAAGGAGCCAGATACTTTTTGTTTCATGTGCATGAAATGTGTCATGAAACACAATCTTTAAATGTGTCTGTGTGTGAGTGTGTGTGTCTGTGTGTGTGTGTTTTGGCATGCAACGTGTATGCCTGACTTAGATTTGTGTCTGACAAATTACATACTCAGTGACTAGATTGGTGCAATGACAGCCATAATGGAAATACAGTCGTAGTGATTGCAGTGGGGCTAAAACTACAAATGTATGTGCAAGGTTCATAAAGTGCAATCAATGCCCAGAGCGACTACATCCAGCGCTTTTCAACCATGAAACTTTGTGAAGTGCTTGGCAAACACGTGTTGATTGGAAAGTACTGTACTCTCATCTTTCAAACAAATCTTTTTACCACCATCAGCTTCCATCAGGCATCTTTGTGACACAGGAAACAAACAAAAAATGTGCTCAAACTTCGGTCCCCAACAGAAGAGCCAGACCAATCATGTTTGAGTGTCCTGACTTTTATTTTATTTTCTTTCATCTTATCAGGAGAAGGTGGGAGTGTGCCCTTAAGCAATGAACCTAATACTTTCGCCTATTTTCTGTCAATTTTAGCCTAAGAAATCTAACATAGCTTGCAGTCAGCTCCTGACGTTGCACGCCACTTTGTTGGGAATTCCACGTAATGAGGCTGCCTAAAAGGCTTTCAGACTTTATCAAGCAATAAAAGCTCCAGGTCTCCAGCCCACCACTATTACCTGGCAGTACTGCAGGCTGTTGTCATTAAGCAGCAGTTGTGGTGAGTTGTGATGGCGGCAGAATTATTGAGGATTACTTGTTCTCACCCTTGACCTGACTCCCCTCTTTAGCCTAAGCCTTACATCTTACTAGAGATATGAAAGAGTTTCCTGATGGATTTCAACATTTCACAGATAAACTCCAAAGTATCTCTCCAATTTACAGCTCAAGCTTTTCTATTTTTCGTCTGTTTTAAGATCTTATCACATTGTTACAAGGATTTATGTGGTGATTATGTTGACACTGGTCTTTATCTGGTACAAACAAGGCCAGTTAGTGTGTAAAGCAACATAATGGGAGGGTTTGTTTAAATTGGGATTTGTAAGTTGACAGACCCCTTTAATAAACACTTGATAAATAAGTGATAAGACAAATATCATTTCCATTATCTAGATACTGTATAATGTCCAAAGTCCTGAAGATGGAAATATAATTAAATGAAAATTAAATACGTAACCCTTCGTATTTACTTTATAGTAAAAACAGCAAGCACAATGTTTCACTTGTATTTTTTTGTATCAATACCCCAGGTCTCCAAAGACTTATTAAGAACTCGTACTAATACTGTAGATTTTCAAGTTTATCTTGAAGGAACCAAAACATTTTTTTTAATGTATTTTTATACAAGGCATTGCCATTATATCTTGGAAAAAGTAACAGTACTGTTTTATAAGCACAAACTCCGTGTGCAAGAAACCGAAATCCAAAGCAACTTTATAACAACACAACACTATTGCATCTGTGTGGGTTCAACATAGTACCAATACAGTAGCACAATTTTTCTCACAATCTACCAAATGCGTAACAAGTGAAGTAATCTCTCTATGAATTTCAACACTACACCCAGCAATAGTTAAACCCTGTGTAGCACAAGCCAGCACTCCTGCCTTAATGTGGTGACATCTACACCGTGGCAGTAGGATTTAATACACACTTTAACTCACTGCCCCGCCAAAGAAATACAGGACAAATCTCCTAAACTTCTGCCCTCCTCCATCAACACACTAACTACCGTAGCAGTGAGCACAACCATACAAATGCCCCTGTAAAAGTTTTTTCTACTAAAGAAAAAAACCTTTTACTCCCTTCGACCTCCTCCTCTGCTCCTCTCCTGCACTCCCATGTGGGGTGATTTAAGACGGGCAAGCTATGGAGAAACTGTTGCCCTCCATCTCTCCCCTCCTCCCTCTCATTCTCCCTCTCCTTTGGCCTTATTACAGGTTGTCAGTTTATTATAAAACATTAGGAAAGCAGAGGGACACTTGCAGTTACTGTCCTATCGATCGGCAGAGATAGATCCTGTGATTTAGAGTCAGCCTCTGCTCGCGCCCTCCACATTCTCAGTCTCCTATTAAGGCACCAGCGCTTTGCTTTGGCTATTGATGTCTCAACATTAACAGTTACAAGCTGCTACAGAAAATCAATGTTCAACTTTTATTACCGACTGCATAACACAGAGGACCTCCCGCCGGCTGGTACTTAGCAGTCAAAAGGAGGCGCGGATGGTCTGCCCGGAACATCAGGTGTTTTCTAAGTGATATCTGCAGTAATATCAATCATGTGTACTGCATATAGGGGCTTCCATGTGCAGGTTGAGGGCCTAAGAGCTTAGAGGTAGAGAAAAGGAGGGTAAAGCTCACCAAATAAATTATCATGCCTACAAACATCTGCTCTGGTCTTCGTCAGAGACTTGAACTGAAACGTAATACAGAAGGGGCATCAGCTTTTTTTTAAACTCTTTTTGAACACTTTCTGTTCTCTGCAAAAAAAAAACAACAACACACCTCTGTCCAACACTTAAATGTCATCAAGTTTAAATAACGATCGATTCCTGTAACCACCATCACCCAACAGCCATCCATCCATCATCAACATCAACCTGGATGTGTATGTGTTGTAACCCAGGTAGCGTTGATCCAGAGCAGCTCAAGCTTCTCAAACATTTATGAGGGGCTACTGAGCAGCGGTACGGCAGCCCTTCTGGGACAAACAGCCCCCGGTCCTGTACTCTCAGTCCCGATCAATGGAACTGAAGTTCATTACACACACTTTTCAGCCGGACGGCGGCAACTGATTTTTTCTCCCCCTCCCTCAATCTTCGAGCTGCGCACTGCTGGGGCTGCATTACACTAGCTTGTTTACGTGACTACGTGTACAGGTGAAGACGGGGGCAGGGAGTGTGTACCGGTGTGAATTTGTGTGTATGTGTGTGTTAACAGGGGCTACTCCCAATGGCCAGAGCTTGAGGTTATCATTATGTACAGGTCGGTCCGCTGCAATGCTAATGCTAATGCATTCTCAGTGGCCGCGGCTCGGGTCCCAGTGCTGTATGAGCTAGGTTGCTACTCCTCTCCAATTAAAGACTGAGGGATGTGTGTTGGGTTAGGGAGGACAGGCCTGGGCTACCCGGGGCCCTGTGGAGAACAGGCTCACATTAGTCGAGGAAAACAGACTCGGAGAACAAATTGTGCATACATTGCACAGTAGAAAATCCCACTCTCCATTTGAATAATTGTTGAATAGAGATTATCTACCGTATACTTGTGCTGAGATTTCATGCGGCTTAAGGCCCCTGTGAGGAGTTTTTCACTGGTTATGAAATAGACTGAAATTAATATTGATGCCTCAATATGACCAATCTAGTGTGCGCTAAAGTTACGCTCCTAAGTTGTAGATTTACAACTGGGTTGCAGGATGAGAACTGTGTGTGTGCTTTGTGGTATTGATGACAACAAGGAAAGAACAACTGCCACAGCCATGCAGTGTATTGATCAGACCGCCTTCCTCAACCTTAGTTATCGCAGCAAAGAGTTACAAAACCCTCCCCACTGAGCTCTCACAAACTTGTGATCATTCTTTCTTGCTTTTCCTTTCTCTAGCTCCTCAATTCTAGACTGATGTGCAGACAACTCATACTTACTCATACAAACACACAAAACAGGATATAGAGAAGTGGCCTCTCCGTCTTTTAGTGTGTCACAGGTCAAATGTTCATAAATACAAACGCAATCACATGGACCCCCAGTTTACACACTCGCCTTGTCAATCATTTGTGAAGTTGTAAATGTAAATGACAGCCCTTCACTCATTGAATCGATGTCTCAGTAGTAGCTACAGTGTGAGTTCTGCTGCCGCTGTCATTTTCACAGTAAAGACAAATCTTTATGACAAGGGGTTTATGGCCGCTTAAGCTCATGATGTGTCATTAGTGTTACTCATTGGACACTATTACTATACGGAAAATGTAAAAGACAAAGGCGTGAAATGAACTCAGAGATTTAAGGGTGGAGAAAGATAAAAGTGATGAGGCAAAGAAGAATTTTAAATGAACAAGAGTGTGTAACTCTGTAATTAAAAAGGTTTGAAATGTTCTTGTGTTATAAATTCAAAAAACACATTTTCTGCTGTTTTCTGACTGAAGGCATTTGAGTCTACATATGGAAAACGCTGACCATTAGAGTAGAAGTAAAAATAATCCTCTGCATTTGCCCACTGCCCAAATATCACAAATGGAGCCCACTGGCATCACAGGACTGTGTGGCATGCGGATTGTCAGCCATTGTGTTCCTGTGCGAATGTGTACAGTGCAGAGGCATGTGTTTAAACTATGGTGGTGGTAAGCTATATGGTAGTCAGGTGGCTGCTATGAGATTATACACCCTCGTCCCTTTGCTCTTTGAGCTTCTGTGTGTGTATGTGTGTGTGCATGTCTTTGGACAATGTGGTTACAAGATACTTCTGGCAGGGCAAAGAACAGCAGAGCTTTAAGGTGATGTGTGTGTGTGAGCTGTGGAGTGTGTGTGTGCGAAACCAGAGACAGTGATTAAACGTTTTAAAGCACAGATGATCCAACAGGTGCTCTGGCTGGCTCTCTCTTGCTCTCCCTCTTTCTCTGTCTCTCTCTACGTTTAGCCCCCACCCATTCTCTGACCCCCTGGTCCTGAAGCTCCACAGCTCCTTTCTGGTCTTTGCTTTCTTGTCCTGAAAGATATTTTAAGAAACAAAGCCTTGTAAGTCCACTGTTTTATACACAAAGACACACACTTGTTGAGAATAGCTCTTCCTTGTGTTGCAGTTAAAAAAAATTAAAACACGGTAGTGCAATGGAACCTCTTTAGAGCTGCTAGGTTCAGATAGCCAACACATGTCACCAGGGCAAGTCTTGGCCTGTGTGAGCTGCCTCTAGAGCATTCAGTGTACTTTAGTGCCACCTGGCACTGTTATCTATACTGTAGCTACTATATGCATTACAATGTGAGCACATAAATTCTTACAGCGCTCAGTGATGACAAGTTTTTGTCCAACACATGGGGGAAAAAAACTCCACAATCAAAGGTACAGTTGGTCAGTGTAGGAACATTTGATCTGTTAAGAATTTTAAGGTCGGTATCAGTTGAACTTTTATTCATTTATATTAAAAAATCATATTTAGTTTAAAAAGCAAGAGCCTCTTTGCAGATTTACTGCTAGTTTGATGTTGATTTCACACATGACAGTACTTTAAATGTACTTTCTTAGTTAGAAATAGTGCTAAATCTGTAAATTGAGTCTAACAGAGAACACAGAGAAACGATCCCACTGTGCCTTGAATTTTTTCCTATAAAATCAGTTAAACTCTCAAACCAAATTGGTTACAGGACCCAAACAGACACCAATGACTTTTATATAAAGAAAGCTTCTTTGTGGTTTCTCCTCAAAATTACATATTTCCTCAATAATTTCAGAGTATTGTGCTTTTTGAAGTCCTGACATTGTGCACAGTAGAAACATCCAGTTAAACCCCCAGTTCTCTAAATCAAGTCCAGCTTTGGGAGACAATGTGCAAACATGTCATCTTACATTAGCCCTGAGGGGGGGGAGAGAACGGCCACTGCCACCCAACAGTTTTGAATAAATTAAAGCCCAATTTGCACTTAAGTCGACTCCACTTGTCACATGACAGGGGACAAAAATCATTCGGAGAACAAAGAAGTTAGAGGAGAAGTTGAAAACATGCTGTGCAGTCTCTCTTCAGTCCACATTCTACCTGCTGGCTTCCATCATCAAATAAGAACAATGCAAAGAAGGAATAGGGAGAGTTGGGTAGATGTAAAACTAGAGAGTGCAAAGGAGAGGAGAAGTGCAAAAGGGAGAGTGGGGGGGGGGAAATGACGCTATGGATTAACTGTCCTTCATGCTGAAAATATACATCCCCAGGCGCTTGGCACTGAATTATTAATTCAAATTTGTCAGAGAAAGAATGAGAGAAATCTATTGACGGGGAGACGGGCCCTTTAATGGTCTCATTAAAGGGGAGGCTTCCCACACCAGACACCTTCTGTACTGCTGCAGGAGTTTTTGGGGCAGAGGAGGGTTGGAGGGGGGTACTTGACCCCCCAATGATTTTCTGTCACTTTATCATAAACAAGAAAGGTTGACATGCCCCTCCACTCCTAAGAGCCTGCCTCCACCACCAAACAAACCCTGTGTGTAATTAGCCACGGGGTGCAAAAGTGCACTGAATATAAACAAGGTTCACACGCATGCATTGATACAGCAACGACACACACCAATATCATACACTGTGCCTGCTTCTGCTGTTACTGATAGGTCTACATGAAGTCAGAGTTTGAAGCGTCACCTTGCCTTTTTTTAACTGATCAATCCTTTAGATTATACCAACAGTGAGTTTTTATATGGATGTTGTCATTAAATTGGAGCATGTCAATCAAGTGTAACTGTCCTTGGCTGCATATAACTACATGCTTGGAAGCTGTAAGAGTGGGTGAGGGTTAACTGTCTATACGATACAGACAGCATAAGGGAGGTGAGGGAGCAGGGACTTGCGGTAGCCCCACGCCGTCCGAGGTCGACTCATTGAAAGGCATTTGGTTTTGCCTCCAGGGGTACTCAGGAAGGGGGCATTAAGACGCGGAGAAGGGGGGACTGGTGGGACCACATAGGGCTAAGCACCAGGTTCATTGCTGATTCAAGTCTCTGAGTATCCCTCTGGCGAATGGATTTTCATAATGCTGAGACAATGTGATTTTTTTAACTACCCTGTTCAAACCAGTACGCAGCTTGTCAGAAGTGAACAGCAGCAAATGCAGCCAGTTCACAAGCATATTTAAGAAATATGACAATATATTAATTTGAAATATGTTATACCAAGTACTTTTTTGAATGTTGCTTTTTGGGTTAAAAGGACATTTGTCTTGTTTTTTTTGTCTCAGAACCTGATGTCTATGTTAATCCAAACTAGGGTTGCGTATAAAGATTCATTTAAATATTAAACAATTTTCTTGACTATTCAACCTGACCTCTTAATCATTTAGCCTGTAACATGTCTGGAAATCCCCAGAGACCAACTATTTATCTGTAAATAAGTTTGCCATCCAAAAATACTTGGGTATTTGGAACCTTAAACAAAAGAAAAGCAGCTCATTAAAGTTCAAATGCCCTTTAATAAATAAATCAGTTAGTACAACTAAAGTAAAAAATAGTATCCTTGTCTTTAATACATATTCCCACTTTTATCGTACTT